>VMDO01031881.1:0-19577 GCA_007922755.1 Pedetes capensis
TGATTGGCTAAAAGCTAGTTTAGATCATTTTTTTGGTGACAGAATCTTGCTATGTAGCCCAGCCTGGCCTAGAACTCATGATCCACCAGTCTCAGCCTCCTGTGTGCTGTGGTTATAGGCATGCAGTACCATGCCTAGCTCACAGTTGTCAATCTCGAGTTCTGAGTTCCCAGACAGTCTGTCATGTTAAGCAAGGAACTCTATGATTTTTAATATTTAAAAATCCCAAATTTAATTTTCTAAACTCAGTTTTCACTAATAAGGGCTAGAAGATGTTTAAGAAAGTTGGTAACAGTTGCTTCATTTTGTGGCCCACACTCCATTTTGTGGCTGTGGTGACCACTCTGTGAACTTGCTGACATGCCAGAGAAAGCTGCTGAGAGTGAACATTCTGAGGATTATATAAATGAAACACTTTCCTAGAACAATGATGTGGTCTGTGCTTGACCAGAAAACTTCCTCTTTTACCCTTAAAAGGATCCTCTAAACTTCTCCCTAATAGGACACATTCTAGTCTCTCCTAGAATCTAGGCTCCCCCAGTTTGGTCATTCTAAGCCCCAAATAGGAAGAAAGACTTGGCAACCCACTCGTGAAAAACAATCAGCCATTGGAAACCCTACGAATAGCAGAGAAGCACTAACAATAGTGTTTCATCTGTTGTATGTAGGGTTGCTATGAGTCGGGCACTGACTTGAGGGCACCTTACAACAACAAGCCATTGAACAAGGGAGACAGGAAAAGAATTGATGCTTTTGAATTATGGTGTTGGAGACGTCTATTGAATATACCATGGACTGCCAAAAGAACCAACAGATCTGTCCTGGAAGAAGTGCAACCAGAGTGCTCCTTGGAAGCAAGAATGGCCAGACTGCATCTTACATATTTCAGACATGTAGTCAGGAGAGATCAATCCCCAGAGAAAGACATCATGTTTGGGAGAGTGGCAGGTCAACACAAAAGAGGAAAACCCTCCACCAGATGGATTGACACAGTGTCTGCAACAATGGGCATAAACATAAATAAGATCGTGTGCCTGGCACAGAATCGGGAAGTGTTTCGATCTGCTGTACATAGGGTCACTATGAGTCAGACTCAACAGCACGGCACCTAACAACAACAACAACAACAACAACAACAACAACAAACGCCAAAGAGATGACATTTTGATATCACAGATTATTTGAGCCTCTTTTTATGACAGAAGTAATAGTTTGAATTGTTCCGTACTTGAAATTTGTTTTCCCAATTTCAATCTCACTGAAATCTCCTCCTCCGTTTACCTACAGAACTCACACATAGAGAGCCTTCCTCCTCTTGTTCTTTGTTTCTAGCTTTGTCCCACCCTACTGCTTGGAAAGAAGAAAAATGGCTAAAAATGGAAGCAGAGTTAACAGTGATTTATGCCTGTCTCTTTCTAAGGCATTGTTGTTATGTGCTGTCGAGTCGGTTTCAGACTCACAGTGACCCTACATACAACAGGGGAAACACTATTGTCAGTGCTTCTCTGTTGTTCATAGGGTTTTCAATAGCAGATTGATTTTTGGGAATGGGTTACTGGGTCCGTCTCCCAATTCTAAGGCATTAGAAGGTCCTAAAAGGAAAAGTCATCTCTGTTTTTAATCAGTGGAGCAAATGGCCTCCCTGTGACCTTTACCATCAACTCTGAAAACTGTTTTGTTTACTGTAACTACGTGGGATCCATGTCATGTTTTCCTTATAACAAACAGAAACCTCAAATGTTTCCCTTGAATTGCTTATAATTTCCTGCATTAATTTGAACAGAGTTGATTTGGAATTAATTGTGGGAGGGTAGATAACATGATTTCCAGTGGCTGCTCTTTTATTTGAAAGTACTGTATAGAAGTTTTGGATGACAATGCAGTTAGTGTAGGATATGTGTATAGTGTTCATATACTTCTGTTCTGAATTTTAAAGTGTTTCATAGGTTATAATCTGCCAGACCAAACTTAATTCCAAGATCTCTGTTTATAATATTGCCCAGTTATCACAGCTGGGATATATTATCACTGCCAGTCACTCTTACTGTCAATTTGTCTTAATTCAACTATAGTTCTGTTTGTACTTTACAGTAATGTAGCGAATACATTGGATGGGGTTCTTAGTTTAACAAGCTCTCTGGAGAACACTTTCATGATGATACGTGTTGAGGTATGCTTGGTAGCTGTAAAATTGCATATTTGCCCAAACCCACAGAAATTTATTCACTAGAAAAATTTTAAGGAGTAAACTCTCAACATTGAGATGAGGTAATGATTTTTTTTATTTGACAGTTACCTAGGACATTTGTAAATATGAGGTGCTAAATCATGAATCCTGGTCAAATTTCTTTAGGGTATTTGATGTGATGGTGTCTCCCTTCTTATATTTTTCCTGATGAATTATTTTATGTCCCTTTAGAAAAGCACTCTGGTAGTTATGCTGTCATTGAAGTTTGTGCTCTGTGAAGCTCAGTGTGTTGTGGGAATCCAGTGATCCTGGCCAGATACTCAACCAGGACTTGAAGAAAACTTTACCAAAATGTGGACCTAACGGGGCTAATACTTACAGTGTGTTATTGGTTTAGAAGTGTACATTAATCTCTTCTGTGCCTCCCCTAACCTATTTCATCACAATTTCCATATCGAGGGCCTAGGAATCTGTCTATTTAAGGTAAACCCAGAACTTTATGGATTTAAGAAATGTTCTTTTTATCTAAAGGTCATTATACAAGAACACATGTGTTAAAACCCTTCAGAATGTACATTTAAGATTTGTGCAGTTTTTTCTAGTGCAGGTTGAACATCCCTAATCTAACAGTCAAAAATTTTCCAAAATCAAAACATTTTTGAGTCTCAACATGATGGTACAAGTGGAAAATTCCACACCTGATCTCATGTGATGGGTCACAGTCAAAATACAGGCATTAGCAGTTCATAGTGTATAAAATGCTGTGTGTGGTGGTACATATCTGTGATCCCCACAACTCAGGAGGCAGAGGCAGAAAGATTGCAAGTTTAAGGCCAAAGGCAGCCTGCATAACTTAGTGAGATCCTGTCTAAAGATAAAAAATTAAAAAGGGTTGGCAGAGTGCTTGTAAAATATACCTGAGGTCTCAGGTTCCAGCTCCTCCAGGACTGCAAAACAAAAAAACAAAAACCAAAAAAAAACTTAAAAAATTATTTTGCCTGGTGAGGTGGCGCACACCTGTAATCCCAGTGCCTTGGGAGGTGGAGGCAGGAGAATTGCGAGTTCAAGACCAGAGGCAGTCTGCGTAATTTAGCGAGACCCTGTCTCAAAAAAGTAAAAACTTTGGGCTGGGGGTGCAGCTTAGTGGTCCAGCACTTGCAAAGCATGCAAGTGCAAGGCCCTGGGTTCACCCCCTGGTACCGGGGGGAAAAAATCAAGTTGTGTATGAAACGTAAATGAATTTCATGTTTAGTCTTGGGTTCCATTCCCAAGACTTCTCATTATATATATGCAAATATTCAAAAAAAAATCCTTTGACATCCAAAACATTTCTGATCCCTACCATTTTGGATAAAGAATACACAACCTGTATTTCATTCTTTTCAGTCTCTTTATGTTATACCTCTATTGAAAAGTTCTTTAAAAATTACTCCTGATTAAATCAAACAGCTTACATTGTCACTTAATAAGTATTGTTAAATACCCACTGTTCACATAGTCATAACCAAAGGACAGATTAAGTGAGTCTTGATTCTTGGCAGCATAAAATCTGTTGGAAGAGAAAGTGATGATGCATAATATAAAGCCTTAGAGTTTATGGAACTTTTTGCATAGATGATCCATGAGCCCTCTGATCTATTGGCAATTTAACTATTCCTAGGAATGTTCACCAAAGACAGAAGTAGTTACAGGACTTAAATTTTGCCTTCTTTACAAGCCAGTAGTGTCCCAGAAATAAGATTGCTTCATTTAACAGAAACAAACAAACAAACAAAAAACTTCGCATGGCAGCAGAAACTACAGCATTTTTATGAAGGTATAAAAGTCAATGCCTAGAGGGTTCTTAAGGTTGTGGGGACTGTCCTAGGCTGGCATGTGGTTTGTTGTCCCTTCATGTTGTCTGTTTTCATTTCACAGTTGCCCCTTAGAATGTCTGGAATTTTAGTATATTTAAGCTTTCTCTGTTGAATGTAACATTTGTAGAAAAAATTTCAGTTGAAATGCTTATTCAGTTTGTGAATGCTTATTCAGCTGTGGTCTTAAGTTTATTTTTGCCTCATTTTTAAATTCTTTCATTTCCAAGTAATACTAGCCCATGATGCACATCCTTCTTCCTAGTTACATATAGCATTTATTATGTGCTCCATATTCTTTGACACTTAATCATTTCTACTCAGCTATTTAGTACTGTCATATATTGTTCTTTAGTTAGGTAAATAAATTTTATCTTCCTAATAAGATTACAAGCTCTCTGATTGTAGGACTAACCTGTGATGGCACATAGTAGCCTAAATTTACTAAGTATTTTTTGAAGTTAACAGCACACTTAACTCACTTTTTCCTCCTTTAAAAAATATCCCTTCTGTATCTTATATCCTAAGGGTTACTGCCATTTTGCCTTTAGTATAGGAAAGTATGTACTAATAGTGAGCTTCCTAGGTGGGATCTCCAAATCCCTAAACCCATGGATCTCGGCATAACCTTTAGGAACATGTTATCAGAACTCTTCATTCTTTCCTTCTCTTCAATGCTATAAAGTCTTGTCATAGATGATACACAACTATGCCAAGTAACTGTGTTTCTACTCTACTAGTCATACTTATCTGGGGAGCCTTTTCAAAATAGATTTAACATTTAGCTGCGTATTCTGTTCCTTTGTGCTTATTAGCACTGACCCCCTCCCAGGGCAAGTCGAGAAGCTTCCTATTTCAGAATGTAAGCCATGGTCAGTGGGAGAGGTTGGGGTGTGTATCAATATCAACTTCAGAACATTTTGATGGTCCTAATCCTAGAGAATGAAATTACTCATGTTCAAGCCACCACCTACTGACTAATTAAATCTCGTATACTCTTGAATTATGCCTATTCATCAGAACTGTGGGCCCACAAAGATTCCATGAAGGCCCTCTTCATGTCATACTTCTAATAATGAAAACAGTTATTCTTCCTTGGTCAGCAGTGCTTTCCTTGTTTATTAAAACAATCCTTTTTTTTCCCCCCCTGATAGGCCATTTGTTCTTCCTTAGAGAGCTCCCCCTTTAAATAAGTTTAGCTTTACAATGAACTCAAGGGTAGAGTGACCACTGAGATCAGAAGAGCGAGTACTGTTTATTGCTTTGTGGAAGAACTCATCTCCCCAAACCTACAGGAAACTTCTTTCCTAGATTTGAATTCTAATTAAATTTTTATCCTTTAACTTTGTGACATTACGTGAGATTTAACTATATCATGAAAGGCATGATATAATGTAGAAAGACTGGGTCTCTGTAGACTAAATTGTTGAACTAAAATTAGGATATTAGAAGTAGCTCACCACCACTATCTTTCCTGCTACACTGCCTCATGCATATTTGCAGGTTGATCCTTTCCTCTTTACATTCTCTTTTTTCAAGATAGCAACCATGGGCATGCGGAGGTTATCTGACTGATATGCCTGCCTTTCTGTTTCTAGGTGGGCCATGCACAGACACAGCTCATGTCTCGTTAATCACACCAACCAAAAGATCCTGTGGTACAGGTATGTACATCATTCTTACGCAAATTCATCCCTACCTAAAGTCTTCTCAGAAATTAACCACTGGTTCTAACTTGGTGTGCTTACTAGGGTATTCTCCATTTCTTCCTTCACTTTTGAAGTGATATATTTTATGCTTGTATTGGAAATAGAGTGTGAGCAGGGATCGTAGTGGTGTTTTTAAGAGTCAGATTGTCTGTGTAATGCTGTAAGCTAGATCGAAGAAAGTGTACATCAAAATTGACCTACTTCCTAGTATCAGAAGAATGTTATTAAGACACAGAACATACGTAAAAAGGAGATCATTGCCCAGGTTGTGGCATGTGGCTCATTTGTCTAAGTCTTGGACTTGCTAAAAAACATTGTTTAAATAGTAGAGAATGGAGGGCAAAAGAAATTTTAGTATAGAAAAATCAGTGTTTTAACTTGACTACTGTAGTATTCTAGTAGTTTTGGAAAATCATTTTCTTTTGTTCATTTTAAAGCCATGGAATGTGCTGAAATCATTCTTTTTTTATTAAGCATACAGTGTAATGAGTTTCATTATGGGATTATCATACAGTTACGTATTTTGCCTTGTTCTCTCCCTCATTATTGCCCATGTTGCTATCACTTTCTTCTACTACTTCCCTCTTCCCTCCCTCCCCCTCTCTCTATATATGAGTGGATGGATGGATTTTTTTCATTTTAGGATGAATCTAGCTTCTGCATGTGAGTGAGAAAATGAAGTATTTGTTTTTCTGAGTCTGGCTTATTTTGTCTAAAATGATGATCTCCAGTTCCATTCATTTTCTGTGAATGATATAATTTCATTCTTCTTTATGGCTGACTAGTATTTTTATATATATATATATATATATATATATATATATATATATACACATACACACATACACACACATATACATACACACATATACATATATATGTATATGTGTATACACACACACACCACACATATATATATATGGCATTTTTTAATCCATTCATCCGTTGATGGGCATCTAGGTTGATTTCATAACTTTGCAATTGTGAACAGTGCTGTAAGAGCATGAAATGCAGGAGTCTCTAAGCTATGATGACTTGGATTCCTTTGGGTAGATGCCCAAGAGTGCTGTACCTGGATCATATGGTAGTTCTATTTTTAGTTTTCTTAGGAACCTGCATCCTGACCTCCATAATGACTGTGCCAGCTGACAATCCCACTAGAGTTTCTTTTTCCCCATATCCTTGCCAGCATTTGTCGTTGTCGTTTGTTTTGCTATTGATGGCCATTCTGACTGGGGTGAGGTGGAATCTCAGATATAGGTTTGATTTGCATTTCCTTGATGGTTAAGGATGTTAAACAGTTTTTCATGTGCTTGTTGGCCATTTGTAGTTCTTCTTTTGAGAGCTGTTTAGTTCAATTACTTACCTGTTTAGTTGAATAAACATTCATTGATTTGATTATTTGGGATTTTTTGGTGTTTAATTTCTTGACCTCTTCATCTATCCTAAATAATAATCCCTGTTGGCTGATCAGTTGGCAAAGATATTCTCCCATTCTGTGGCCTCTTTTTTTTTTTTTTTTTCCCAGTACGGGGGGTTGAACCCAGGACCTTGGGCTTGCATGCCCTGCAAGTGCTGGACCACTGACGTGCGCCCCCAGCCTTTTTTTTTTTTTTTTTTTTTTTTTTTTTTTTTTTTTTTTTTTTTTTTTTTTTTAGTCTTTTGAGACAGGGTCTCATTAAATTACACAGACTGCCTTTGGTCTCAACTTGCAGTCCTCCCGTCTCCGCCTCCCGAGCCCCTGGGATAACAGGCATGCGCCACTGTGCCCGGCCCTGTGGCCTCTTTCTTGACTCTGTTTTCTTTGCCATGCAGAAACTGTTGAACTTAATGTAGTCCCATTTGTCTCCTCCCCGACACGCTTTATTTTATTTTATTTTTTTTGGCAGTAATTGAGGGTAATACTGATGGCTTCATATATACTTTGCAAACATTCTCTCACTGGGCTTCACTCACAGCCTGTTTTTTAATTAATTAGTTAATTAATTAAGTTATTTTGAGTCAGGGTCTTGCTGAGTTACATAGACTGCCTCTGGCCTCAAACCCACAATTCTTCTGCTTCTGCCTCCTGAGTAACTGGGATTACAGGCGTGTGCTACCACACATTTGTCAATTCTTGCTACTGTTTCCTGGGCCATTGAAGTTCTTTTAAGAAAGTATTTGCCTGTGCTATGTGTTGAAGAGTTCTCCTTACATTTTCTTCTAGTAGTCATCTTTTCCATTGATTTTCATATCTGTTTTTATGCCATTACCAGGCTATTTTTGTTACTGTGATCCTCTAATATAATTTAGTATCAGCTATTGTGATGCCTCCTTCATTGTTCTTTCTGCTCAAGATTGCTTTGGCAATTCAAGGTCTTTTGTGCTTCCATATGAATTTTAAGATTTTTTTTACTGTTTCTGTTATGTCATTGGAATTTTGATGGGGATTGCATTGAATCTGTAGATCACTTTTGGTAGTATAATCATTTTGCAATATTAATTCTGCCAATCCATGAGCAAAGGAGGTCTTTCCATCTTCTAGTGTCGTCTTCAATTTGTTGTGGTGTTTTGAAATTTTCATTGTATAGGTGTTTTGGTTCCTGGTCAGATATATTCCTAGGTTTTTTGGGGGCTATTATGAATGATATTGTTTTTTCTTTCTTTCTCATCCTGTTCATTGTTGGTATATAGAACTGCTACTGATCTTTAGGGCTGGGATTTAGCTCAGTTGGTAGAGTGCTGCACTGCAGTCTCTGAGGTCCCAAGTTCAATTCCCAGCACCGCAAAAATGGGAGAAGGACCTGGCAATCCATTCCCAAGGCAATCCCGAAAAACAGTCAGCCATTGAAAACCCTATGAGGGTCGCTATGAGTCAGATACCAATTCGATGGCACCTAACAACAACAACAACTGATCTTTAGATTTTGATTTTGTATCCTGTCACCTTGGTGAAAGTATTTATCAGATCTAAGAGTTTCCTGGTACAGTCTTTAGGGTCTTTTAAATGTAAGATCATCTCCCCTGCAAATAGGGATAATTTGACTTCTTTGTTCCCTGTTAGTAACCTTTTTATTTGTTTCTCTCGTGTTATTACTCTGGCTACAACTTCAATGACTATACTGAATAACAGTGTAGAAAATGGGCATCTTTGTCTCATTCCTGACTTTAGAGAAAATGCTTTCAGTTTTTCTCCATTTAGTATAGTGTTGACTGTGGGTTTAGTGTATATAGACTTTATGATGTTCAGGAATGTCCCTTCTATTTCTAGCTTCTTCAGGGCTTTTATCATGAAAGAATGTTGAATTTTGTCAAAGGCTTTATCTACATCTGTTGAGATGATGATGCGGTTTCTATCTCTGAATCTGTGTGCATTTATTGATTTGCATATGTTGCCCCAGGTTTGCATCTGTGGAATGAAACCTACTTGGTCATTTTTTTTATGTGTTGCTATATTTGATTTGCAATATTTTATTCAGAATTTTACCATTTATGTTCTTCAGAAAAATTGATGTGTAGTTTTCTTTTTTGTTGTTGTGCTGTCATCTGGTTTTGATATCAGAGTAATACTGGCTTCATAGAATAAGTTTGGGAATATTTCTTCTTTTTCTATTTTATGGAATAATTTGAGGAAGAGGGTATTATTTTTTAAAGGCTTGGTAGAATTTGGCTGTGAACTCATCAGAACCTGGGCTGCTGCTTATTGTTGTTGTAGTTGGGACATTCTTTATTACTGCCTCAATTTCTTGTTTAAATTATTTATAACTTCTTGGTTTAATTTTGTAGGACACATCTATCAAGGAATTTATCCATTTCATCTGTATTTTACTTTTATGGGGAGTACAAGTTCTTAATCTGTGCTGATCCTCTGTATTTCATTGGTATCTGTTGTAGTGACCCCTCTTTCAACTCTAATTTTATTAATTTGGATCTTCTCTGTCTTTCTTAGTTTGGCTATGGCTTTGTTGATCTTGTTTATCTTTTGAATAAACCAACTTTTCATTTCACTGACTCTGTATTCTTTTAGTTTCCTTTTCATTGATTTCTGCCCTGATCTTATTTCTTTCACTCTATTGCTTTTGAGTTTGATTGTTGTTTTTCTAATACCTTAAAGTGCATCATTAAGTTATTGATTTGGGTTTTCTCTGATTTTTTTATATAAGCACACACTCATAGCTATAGATTTTCCTTGTGGAACTGCCTTTGCTATATCCCAACGGTTCTGGTAGATTGTGTTTTCTTTTTCATTTGATTCTAGGAATTTTTAAATTTCTTCTCTGATTTTTCTAATGGCCCACCAATCATTCATAAGTATGTTATTTAATCTCCATGCATTTGTAACATTTTTGTAGTTTCTCACTATTGATTTCTAGGTTATTCCATTATGACCACACAGGATACAAGGAATGACTGATTTTCTTGTATTAAGACTTATTTTTTAACTTAAAATGTGGTATATTTTAGAAAAAGTTCCATATGGTACTCAGAAGAACACATATTCTGCATCTATTGGATGAAGTGTTCTATAGATTTTTATTTAGTCCGTTTGGACTCTGATGTTTGTTAAGATTCCTCTGTTGACTTTTCTTGGGTAACCTGTTGATGAGGATGAGGTCTTGAAGTTACCCACTATTATTGCATCAGGACCTATCTGTTCCTTATGGCCAGTAGTGTTCATTGTATGAAATTAGGTACACCATTGATCAGTGCATAAATATTTATAATCATTATGTCTTCTTGATCTGTTGTTCCCTTTATTCTTTATTAATATGTAATGAACTTGTCTCTTCTGATTAATTTTGAACAGAAACCTACTTTGACATCAGTAAAGCAACTCCTGCCTTTTGTTTATTTGTTTTTGTTTTTTGGCTTCTCCATGTATGGTAAGTTGTTTTCTGTCCTTTCATTTTCAATTTATGTGTACCTTTTCCAATGAGACTTGTCTCTTGAAAGCAACAAATAGTTGGATCTTGTTTTTTTTAATCCATACTCAGCTAGTTGGAGTCTTTTAAGTGGAGAATTAAGACCATTTATGTTTAGCGTTATAACTGAGAGGAATTTGGTGTTTTTTGCGATTTTGTTGGCTATTTTCATAGTTGGTTTGATTGTTGATTGTTCTTTTCTTTCTCCCCTGGTTGTACTGTTGTTGTTAGGTGCCGTCCAGTCGGTATCCGACTCATAGTGACCCTCTGTCCAACAGGGGAAACACTATTATCAGTGCTTCTCTGCTGTTCATAGGGTTTTCAATGACAGATAGATTTTTGGGAGGGGGTTGCCAGGTCCTTCTCCCAAGCCTACAACTTCTGGTGTTCCCAAGTGGTCTCCCATCCAGGTACTAACCAGGCCCGACCATGCTTAGCTTCCGAGATCTGACAGGATCAGATGCCACAGGGCTATAGCTGCAGGCCTGGTTGTACTAGGGGTTTGCTATTTAACTAAATTGGATGTACTTCTATTGTAGCTCTCATTTGTTCACGTATTGCTCTTACAGGATTTCTTCTTTCCTGAATTCTCATGTTTGTATCTGTATTTCTTCTTCCTCTCTGTGCAGGATTCCTTTAAGTATCTTCTGCAGTGCTGTCTCAGTGGTCAGGTACTGGTTAAGTTTGTGCTTGTCCTGCAAAGTCTTTAATTCTCCATCAGTTTTAAAGGATAGCTTTGTTGGATATAGTAATCATGGTTGGAAGTTATTAACTTTCAGGGCTTGAAATGTGTCGTTCTATGCTTTCCTGGGTTTTAGAGTTACTGCTCAATGGTGTTATGTTATTCTGATGGATTTGCCTTTGTGAGTTGGTATTTTTCTCTTGCAGCTGTTTCTATGCTATCTAGTTTTGGTATTTTAGCTATATAATGTGTCATGGAGAAGATCTTTTCTGATCATGTCTGTTCAGTGTTCTAAATGTTGCTTGTGTTTTTAGGTGTCAATTTCTTCCCCTAGCTTTGGGGAAATTTCTACTATTATTTCATTGATTAACTTTTTTATACCTCTAGTCTTTAGACTCAGCTCCCTTGTCTGTCCCATGGGTTCTTAGGTTTGATTTCTTCATCATGTTCAGATTTCTTGGCAGTTGTGGTTGCATTCTCTCTCTCTCTCTCTCTTTTTTTTTTTTTTTCTGTCTTTGTGTCTTGAGTGAGTAATAGTTCTTTAACCTTGTCTTCTATCCCCGAAATTCTTTCTTCTGCTTGATTTAGTCTGCTGGAGTTACTTTCCAGTGTGTCTTATTTGGTTTATTATGTTTTCCATTTCCATTATTTCTCCTTTTTTTCTTCCCCTAAGATCTATGTCCTTTGTGAGATTTTCTTCCATTTTGGTTATTTTTCTATCTAGTGCCTCAACTGATGTTTTTATTTCATTCATCTATTTGTGTTTTCTTTGAAGTCATTTATCATTTTTATTAGTAGAGTTTTGAATTTTTTGGCACATCCAACATTTCAGCATCTTTGGGTTCAATTAATGTGCTCTTTTGGAGGAGTCATGTTGTCTTGTTTTTTCATATTTCTTGAGTTGCTGTTTTGAGGTTTTCTCATCTGTTGGCATGGTTGTCTCCTCTTGTTTTAATTGGGTCTTCTTAGTGTACAGTCTTCTCTTAAGGGCTCAATCCACAGTATCTCACTAAGAAGGTGGTGTAAGCTGCTATTACAGCAACAGTTCCAACCCAAACCAGATTTATAAATACAGTTGAAGCAGTGGGCTATGAGTTTGAAAGTTAATCATAGTAAAGGTAGAAATAATTGATGTAAGATATCAGTGGGAAGGGGAAAAGAAAGAAATAGTACTGGGTAGAAGGAAAAGAAAGGAACAAGCAGAAGGGAGAATGTTAGGAAGTGGGGAAGTGAGAGGCAGGCAATAATACAGATTTGATTGCCCAGTGGGTAAAAATTTATATATAAATAATTACATGAACATAACAACTGATACAAAAATACTAACATTTAAGTTTTTAACAAGTCCTGAGTATGACTAGTACTAAAAGTTTAGTTAGAAGATTGCAAAGATGAAGGGAAAAGGGAGGGGAGTCAAATAAAAGACCAAAAATAAATAAAAACACAAACAAAAAATTTATTGTGACAGCTTCTTTGTGATTCCTCTAGTACTGACATGTGCCAAGTAGAGTTGGTAGTCAGTTCAAGGAACTCCCTGGTAATGGGGGTTGGCCAGTAGGGTACTGAGGTCTATACTGGCGACTGTATTCTGTTTAGATTCTGCCTGTTCACAGATGCCCTATGGAGTGGAGGAGCGCTTAGGGACTTCAGTGTACTGTTTAGTTGTAGAATCAGTTTTCTTGGCCCCTGGACTGTGTGTTGTGTGAGTAAGTAGTAGTTCCGGTGGTATGAAGAATGCTGTGGGAGGCCAAGTGTTTCCAGGGTCTGTGTATTGGTATTCCAGACCACTGCCAACCTTGTCACAGCACAACCTGCTGATGCACTACTTATCCACCAGCTGTGCAGTTGTTGCAGTCTGACACACCTTTTCTCCCAAATTCTTAAGCACATTTGATCTGGCTTCTCTCCCTCCTCGTGGTTGATCTGCCAGATGCCATTTTCTTTGTAGTCTGTTTACACCTGCTACCAAATTCTTTGTAATCTATGCACACCAGCTGCTCAGGCTGTGCCAGTCACCTGTGACTGTATTCTTTGTAGTGAGCACACATCAGCTATCCAGAACTTCAAGAGTGTCTCCTTGTGCCTGGTATTTTGTACCTTTGTTCTCTGTGTTTTACTGTGTCTGATACAAGCCCACACTCCCCTTAAGAGTTCCATTTCAAGCAGTGGAGTCCCTGGTCTGCAATCACTTAGATATATTGTTCCAAGTATGGGGTGGGAGTGTCCTTTAGTGGATCCCTGCCTTCTTTGCTTGCTTTTCATTCTAGGGGAACTGTTGTTGTCTGAGATCCAAAGGTGGGATTTAAGCCTTGTGAGAGCTGTGCAGTAGTCTTGTGACTAGGATTTCCAGGCACTTTCCCCACCAGGTGGAGCAGGGTGCTTACTCTGAGGGAGAGGCAGAATTCCCCTCCCATCCCATGGTGGTGCACAGGGCACTTGTTTTATTAATTTCTGCTATGTAGTCTTTGTTGTTCTGTGTGGGTTCAGTTATGGTCACCTTTATTGTATTTTCTGATGTAGTTTCTGACTTTGTCCATGTATTGCTCTGACATTTTTCATTGAGAGAGTTACACAGAGTTGATTCTAATTCACCATCTTTGTGGAAGTCTGAAATCATTCTTTCAGATACATGGTCCCAAAGTCATCTTTGTACATCTGTGACATTTTTATTAAACATGAAATCATGAATCTTGTTCTCTAAAGAGCAGTCCTAATGCTCATTGTTCCCTTAGCTTCTGGCTTTATTTATTTTAAATAGTATTTGCCTTTTCTAATTATGCTGCATGCTATTTAAAATATCTTAAGGATTATATTTGGAAGAGTCAAAATAATTATATTATTATTTTAAAGGTCACAAGTTAAAATGTTTTTCATAACTTAAAAAGTTGTAACTCTCCAACAGAAATGGCACAAACTATTTCCATGTACAACTTAAACTAAAACATTAGTTACCTCCTTTAAATATATGGTTTGATGTTAAACCTCATACAGTTCTATTTTTGCACAGCTTCAGAGTAACATTCAGGCATTGAACACTAAAGAACTTAGTTTTATTCTTCTCTTCCACATGACTAGCTTTGAGGCAGAGGTGTGTGAGATAGTTGTGGTGGCCTCTCATCGCTGCTGCACCCAGTGAGTAAACTCCACTAAATAGCGAGAATTTCTTTACCTGACTGAGGGTAGAAGAGAACTGTGTGCCCTGGAATGAGACAGATCCTCCTGATTAGCCAATGGGAAGCAGGAGAACCAGCTGCCTACCCACTCCAGCCAGAAGCTTAAAACACTCTGGGCCTTTTGATTTCAAGTCCAGCACTTCACATATACAGTATGCTCTGCTTTAGTTGTCTTTCTTTCCAGTCTTGCCCCTCGGGACACAGATTTAGTTTAGCACTATCAGCATGTACAGGTATAGCGAAGAAGTGAACCCTGAGCACACTGAGTCATCCTGAGAAGTTTGAGAAAGAAACTTGTGTTCTGAGGCTAGACCCTGAAGGAACATCCCTTAAATATCATGTGCTTGGTTCCATCTTTTAGAAAGATGTTTTCTTCTCTCTGCTCCCACACTACTTTGTGAACCTAAAAATTATAATAGCATTTACTGCATGCTTACTACATTGCCTGGCACTATTCAAGAAACCTTACGTGCCTATACACTTAATTTTTCAGAAGTTCTGAAAGATGGTACCATTATTCCTTTTTCACACATAGGGAAAAAAAACGAGCACTCAGAAAGTTAAGTCTGTTTCCTCATGAGTAATGGAGCCAGGCTTGAACAGTCCTTCAGATGCTAAAACCTGGTGGTGTTTCTCATTACACCATGTTATGCTTTCCACATTTTATTGTCCAGAAATAATTTTTTACTTTGACAGTGGAAAAGCCTATCACTGAATGAAATTTGGACAAAACAAAGATTTGGAATCATAATATGAAATAAAGTACTTTTACAATGCAAGTTCTAAAATCACATTTGGTTTTATATCCTAATGTTAGCCACTTACAAATTGTGATTTTAACTAAGTTGACATTTTGAAATTTGTTCTTCATCTGTAAAGTAGGGTAAATCTATCTCATGGACTTGACATAAGATAAGAATGATATACATAAAGCTCATCTAATAGACTTTGAATAATTGGTAGCTGCTACTTAAAATCCTTGCCTGCAGCCGTAGCACTGTGGCATCCGATCTGGTCAGATCTAAGTCAGAAACTAAGCAGGGTTGGGCCTGGTTAGTACTTGGATAAGAGACTGCTTGGGAACACCAGAGGCTATAGGCTTGAGAGAAGGACCTGGCAACCCACTCCCCAAAAACAAATGAGCCATTTAAAACCCTATGAATAGCAGAGAAGCGCTGATAATGTTTCATCTGTTGTACATAGGGTCACTATGAGTCGGACACCAACACAGTGGTGCCTAAGAACAACAATTTATAATTCTTATCATTAAAGATTATGTTTATACAGTGGGCACCCATTAGATATTGTTGGTAAGCGCATAGGTAGGTATTTTAAGTAGAAGGAAGAGCAAAATACAAGATACCAGCACTTGTTGCCATACCCAGCTTTACTAATTGAATTTATGTTGGCCACATTCTCTCTTGCATGTCAGTATTATGGTAGGAACTGAGGGTAATATTTTTATTGTCCATCTGTGAAATGGTGAGAGAGACATTGAGCTCTCAGTCACATAATCCTAGGCCTTCATTTAGGTGAATACTGTGCCTTAACTAGAAGAAGACTGAGAATCTCTGGCTTGGATGGAAAATTTCGTGTAATGTTAGGTTGTTTCCTAAAAAGCCTGAAGGAAAGTTGAGGTTGCTCAGCATCGACATTAAGAGTTATCTAGTTCAGCCTGCAGTACTTTTAAAAAAGCATTTTCTCTGAAAACTGCTAGGGCTAGCCAGACTTAACTAAGTGACCCTGACACTGGAGGACTGAACTTCATGAGTTTGGGAGGTAAACAATTTTCCCTGAGAACCACAGGTTGACTGTCTTTACCACCATCTTCTCTGTCCTACAGTCAGCAGATTGCCTGTGGTAGGAGTTAGGATAATTTTTCATCTGAATCACTAGTTGTTATTGTTACATTGCTGGACTCTTCCTTATAGTCTTTTATGTTTAGGTTATTTAGGATTCATGTCTCTAATATATGCTTAGTGATGCTCCTCCTATGCTTCTCTCAAGGATCTCCCAGACAGAGCTCACTGGGGCCTTCAGGAGTTCATGGTCAATAAATAATTACCTTATAGTAGTGTCATTTGTTAGGAGCCAATGCTTGAGACCTGAGACCTCACCGATCTCCTCCCAGCTAACCTATCAATTCAGGGTTGGAACTAAAGCAGCTATGAGCTTAGTAATGATGTATATTAGAAAAAGGATATGTAATTGGGTCTGTTGGTACAGGCCTATAATCCCAGTACTCAGAGGCGGACACAGGAGGATCACAAATTTGAAGTCAGCCTGGGCTACATAGCGAGACCTTGTATCAAAGAAAAGACAAAAGATACTTAGGCTAGAATAAAGTGAGTAAGTCAGTAGTCTCTGAATAAGTACACATAATATACAGATTGTGAAGTATGGGAGCACTAGTAAAAGCTCTTGTTTTAGACTTCTAAAATTTCTATTTTGAGCCAGACATGGTTGAGTATGCCTGTAATCCCAACGATTTAGGGAGTAGAAGCAGGAGGATCACAAGTTGAAGGCCAGAGATAGCTTGTGTAACTTGATGAGACCCTGTCTCAAGATAAAAAAGGGGCTAGGGGTACAACTCAGTGGTAGAGTGCTTGCAAAGTGTGCACAAGGCCCTAGGTTCAACCCCATAGTATAGAAATTAATTAATTTTCTATTTAACAGCTGGGCACAGTGGTGCACGCCTATAATCCCAGTGACTGAGGAGGTGGAGGCAGGAAGATCAAGAGTTCAAGGCCAGAGGCAGCTCGTATAATTTACTGAGATCCTATCTCAAGATAAAAAATTTTGAAAAAGGAACTGGGATGCAACTCAGTAGAGCACTTTGGAAGTATGTGTAAGGTCCTGGGTTCAGCCACCCACCCAGTACTGGAAAAAGAAAAAAAAATTCTGTTTTACAAATTCATACACACACACACACACACGCACACGCACACACACACACAGAGTCTACATATAATTTATAAATAGTGGATATACATACAAATGTATATAATAGAGGCACACGACTCAACATTTTAGATAGGCATATACAGTGAAAAAAAGGTTAGTGACCTCTTTAGTAAACAGGTCTTTCTTTTTTAAAAGTACTTTGAGAATTAGATCTAAAAATTAGCATTTGATCCATTATTATGTGACTTAGTAAGTAAATGTCTCCATTTATAGTTCAAGCATCTATGTTTTGATTAGATAGAGGGTGTCTGCCATAATTTAGAGATGTGGGCAGAAAGGTAGAGTGACAGCCATCAAAATGGGTGAGAGAGAGAAAACTTGTTAAGATACTGCTTTATAAAACTGTGAGTCTGAGACTCAGATTTTCAGAAGTAGCTGTAATGGCAAATGAAAGATTTTACTTGTGAGTAAGTAGGAAAGACTTTTCTTTAGATGCTGGCTTTTAACCACACAGAACTATTAACAGTTAAATTCAGTATAATTTTTGAACAGACAAAAAATAAACATTGTGATCATTTTAGTATTTAAGTAGAGAAAAATTAAATGAAAGGCTGGGTAATTGTCCCCACTCTGCCCTACTCCTGCGCCTTTGTAGAGTTTTAAGATGTCTATAATCAGCAGAGTTGAACAATGCTGTCAAATACTATGTTACTTTTGGTTAGAAAGTAAGAGTTAAATCATATCACATCTTTGGATTACTAGAAAGAGTTTATATTTCTTCAAAGAGCTGAGAATGGTTTCCACATGTTCCCTTAATCCTCATGACATTCCTGCCAATAATGAGTATATAGTGGAAGAAAGGGTTTGCTTCCTTGGCAACAAACCACCAGAATATTCCCTTTTGTCCTGGATATTTTCTAATCATCAAATTATACCTTGAGTGAAAACATTATGATCTGAGCTGTGGTCATCTCCTTTTGACAATTTCATTTGAAAGGTATTTGGATATTTAGGTGTATATCTTCATGAGGTCACATTTTTGGGGTTAAAGTTTTTTGTGGGAGAGAGATCTGGGCATTTTGTTAGGCTTCTTATTTAAAAACCTAGTTATAGAATTATAGCAAAAGAAATGTTATTTTGTTTTTATTTTACTGAAGTTTATTATTGACTAACCTTAAAATTGCCTGTAGCCGTACCACTGTGGCGTCGGATCACATCAGATCTCGGAAGCTAAGCAGGGTCAGGCCTGGTTAGTACTTGGATGGGAGACTGCCTGGGAACACCAGGTGCTATAGGGTTGGAAGAAGGACCTGGCAACCAACTCCCAGAAAACAATCAGCTATTGAAAGCCCTGTGAATAGCAGAGAAGCACTAATGTACATAGGGTCGCTATGAGTCAGACACTGACTCCATGGCACCTAACAACAACCTTAAAATTAAAGCTGTAATGGTCATAGAGAACCACATCTGGTCTTGTTGTTGTTGTTGTTAGGTGTCGTCGAGTCGAGTCTGACTCATAGCGACCCTATGTACAGCAGATCGAAACACTTGCCGATTTTGTGCCAGGCAAACCATCTTATTTATGTTTAAGCCCATTGTTGCAGACACTGTGTTAATCCATCTGGTGGAGGGTTTTCCTCTTTTCCGTTGACCTGCCACTCTTCCAAACACGATGTCCTTCTCCAGGGATTGTTCTCTCCTAACTACATGTCCGAAATATGTAAGACACAGTTTGGCCATTTTTGCTTCCAAGGAACACTCTGGTTGTACCTCTTCTAGGACAGATCTGTTGGTTCTTTTGGCAGTCCATGGTATATTCAGTAGACGTCTCCAGCACCACAGTTCAAAAGCATCAATTCTTTTTCTGTCTCTCTTGTTCAGTGTCCAGCTTTCACAACCATATGATGCCACTGAAAATACCGTGTCATGAGTCAGACGCACCTTCGTCTTCAATGTGACATCTTTGCCTTTCAATACTCTAAAGAGATCTTTTGCCACAGCTTTTCCTAGAGCAATGCGTCTTTGGATTTCTTGACTGCTGCTTCCACGGGTGTTGATTATAGAGCCAAGCAAAGTAAAATCTTGGACAACCTCAATCTTTTCTCCATTTAATGTGAAGTTGCGTGCTGACTCAGTCGTAAGGATTTTTGTTTTGTTGATGTTTAGT
>VMDO01031882.1:0-19580 GCA_007922755.1 Pedetes capensis
TCAAGAATTTCTGATTCAGCAAGTCTGGCTGGGGTGGAGTGCAAAAACTAGCATTTCTAAAAATTTCTCCTTTGTTGCTGACACTGCTTATCTAAAGATAACATTTTGATTACCACTGAAATACATTTAAATCACAAAAGAAGGCAGAAAACTATCTCTTTAACCTTGTAGAACTCTAAATGAATTTGAATTATCTACTTTACCCTTTAGTAATTTTGATTTCTAAGATGGAAACGCTTGAAAAGTGAAGGTAGATAGTGTATGATATGACAAATAGTAGTATTTAATGGTTGATAAATCCATGAAATATTATATAATGATATTTTGTTTTGTGTTCTTGTGACAGCATCTTGCTTTGTAGCCCAGGCTGGCCTGGAACTCACAATGTAGACCACGTAGACCTCAAACTCATATAGATCATCCTGCCTCAGCCTCATGAGTGCTGGGATTACAGGTGTGTACTACCAAAAATGTTAAATGTGTTAAACATGTTATTTTATTTAACTTATACAATAACATTACAAGATAAGTACTAGGATTTTTGTCACATTCTAGATGATATAACTGAGACATGCAGAAATAAAATACCTTACAATTATTGAACAGTTGAGATTTTGATGATGATGACAATAACATAATATGTTCTTTGATTTATTGAGTACTTTACATGTTTCTAAATTATCCTGAGATTTATATATTGCATCAATTCATGTTTTCCATCAGGCTTTTGAGGGAGGAATGGATACCTCTGTTTTGCTTGTTGATTTTTTCTCTTTTGCTTATTTTTGAATATTTAAGGTTCTGAGATGTTAAATGGTTAATCTTATGTGACACAGCAAGGATTTCAATTAAGATTCTTTAGTTCTGAATTATCGACTTTCCAAGATCCCTCTCTAAGTGGAAGTAATTATTTGTACACAAAGTGGAAGTAATTATTTGTACACTTGTGAATTACAGAAACAATGGGAGTCCGAGTGTTGGAAAAAGAGAAAACGTTTACTCATGGATACCTGTGTAGTACTTATTAAAGATATAAAAATGAATAAGACACAAAAACACAGGCTTTGGGAACATATGAAATTTTTCACACCATATCATATATCCTATCATGATCATAGCCACCAAAATTACCTTAGGAAATACTGTGAAAACAGTTTGTCAAGAACATAAAAAGATCTAGAAGATACTTAGAATCAGAGGAACTTATTTTAGGGGCATACTCTGAAAGAGGGAAGATTTTATGCACCAATTAAAATTTTCCATAAGAGGGAATACATTCACTGCATTTAACTCCCTATATAAAAATCCAATACTTTACATTTTCATTAACAAATTTCCTGGCTTTTCTTTTAATAAAATACCTTTTAGGACAAAACAACATTTAACATTTAGAGCATAGTAATCAGTCAAAGGGTTCAATGAATCCATACTGACATATAAATTAATGGCTTAAACAGTAAATGAGACAGAATAATCACATCTACTGTGGAGAAGAATCCCAAATACTTTACATAGGAAGTAAGATTAGCATAACGCCAACTTTGTAAATGTGATCCTGTGATACCTTCTTCCAAAATACACAGTATGGCAAAGGATAAGGGGTAAATTTAGAAGTGGACAAAACTAACACTACCTCAGTCACATAATCAAGGTCTACACTAACAGTAACAAAACATGTTGCTAGTATGTATCTTTGATATGTTGGGGTAATGGTGATGATTTAGCTTCATGATAATTTTGTTTCTCCTCACAACCCGTAGAATCAGTCTAACTAATAATAATAATAATAAACTCTATCACAGGCATCCCAATGATAGGACATTCTACAAAATAGTTCAGCATGAGCTCCCTAAAATTATGAAAGCAATCAACATTATGGGAAGTCTGGAAAAATATCATAGCAAAACGGTGCCTGTGGTGATGAAGGAAATACGATGGCTAGGTTTAACTGAGTAATCTTAATGAGATCCTATAATAAACAATGGGCATTAGGTAGAAACTCAGGAAATATGAGCAATACATGGATTTTATGATAACATGTTAAATATATTTGTTCATTGTGACAAGGTACTACACTTGTTTAAGACACTAATACTGAAAAGAACTACATATTAGGCATATAGAAAATTACTGTAATTACAAGATTTTGGTAAGTCTAATTCTATTAATTAATGTAACTTTTTATTAGCAATAATGTAGGACAATGTTACTGGCAACATGTTTACTCAGTAAAATATCTGAAAAAAATGATATAATGGCATTTACAATTAAATCAACCTCTACCACTCCTATATACAAAATCATACTAATGCAGAGAAAAAGAAACCAGACACAAAGGAGTAGATGCCATATTTACAATGTACACAATACTACTTAAACAAAGTTCAAAAGTTTTAAAAGTAAATCCTTGGTTTTAGATATCAGAATGGAATTTCTCGCTTGAAAGAGTGTTAGTCCATTTGAGACACTATAAGAAAATACCATATATTGGCTGAATATCTTGGCAAAAGTAAAGTTTTATTCAAATACAAAATATTGGTAGTATCAATACCATTTTTTACTGTGTAAAGATGCCTCCCTTTCTCTATTTGCTTCCGGTAGCATCCCTACTTAAAAATGAATAATTTATAAATTCTCTCCTCCTAGATATGTAGAATGGGAGAAGGGCCTGGCAATCCACTCCCAAGACAATCCCGAAACGGTCAGCCATTGAAAACCCTATGATGGTCGCTATGAGTCGGATAGCGACTCAACAGCACCTAACAACAACAACAAGATATGTAGAAATTTGAATTTATAGGTACATCACAAATTACAAATAAATAAAAACTGTTAAAATACAAATCAGCAAAGCATTAAACCAGTGAATAAAAGAATAATACTACTTTTTAAATGATGTTTTGATCTTAAAAATTTCAAAAAATTCATGTATTAATCTTTATATGAAATGTTTACTTTCTAATTTTCATTTTTTCTGATTTATGTCAACTTGTGAAATTAACATGTGCCAATATTAATCCTCCCCCTCACATCTGTCAGTACTGTAGGGGCTTGCATGTTGCAATGAGGTTGAAAGCTATGCCACTGGTATCTCAGATACCAGCAGAGTCACCATGGTGGACCAGTTTCAGCTGAGCTTCCAGACTAAAGCAGACCAGGGAGTAGGCACCAATGAACCAACCCCAAAACAACTAGTCATTGAAAACCCTATGGGTAGCAAAGAAACACTGCCAGATGTAGCACCAGAAAATGAGCTCCCCAGGTGGGAAGGCACTCAAAAGACTACTGGGGAAGAGTTGCCTCCTCCAAGTAGGATCTACCCTGATGAAGGAAATGGAATAAAGCCCCAGGGACCTCCATTTGCTGATGTGGCAGGACACAAAATGAGGAGAAACAACTGTAAACATTCATTAATAATTGGAACATGGAATGCACATAGTATGAAACTATGAATATTAGAAACCATTAAAAAAGAAATGGAGCACATAAATAATGACATTCTAGGCATCAGTGAGCTAAAATGGACTGGCATGGACCATTTTGAGTCAGAAAATCATATGGCCTACAATGCTGGGAATCACAAAATAAAGAGAAATGGGTTTGCATCCATCATCAAAAAGACATCTCAAGATCAATAGATCAATCCTGGAATACAATGTTGTCAGTGAAATAATAATATCAATATGTCTACAAGGAAAGTCAGTTAATAAGACTATTATTCAAATTTATCCACCTACCAGTAAGGCCACAAATAAAGAAAAGGAAGATTTCTACCAGCTTCTGCAATCTGAAATAGATCAAACATGCAATGAGGATGTACTGATAATTACTGGTGACTGGAATGCATAGGTAGGAAACAAAGAAGAAGGCTGAGTAGTTGGAAAATATGGTCTTGGTGACAGAAACAATGTGGGAGATCACATGATACAATTTTGTCAGACTAATGACCTTTTTATTGCAAATACATGTTTTCACCAATAGAAAATATGACTATACACATTGAGCTCATGAGATGGAACATACAGGAATCAAATTAACTACATATGTGGGAATAATGGAAAAGCTCTACATTAAATGTGAGAACAAGACAAGGTGCTAATTGTGGATCAGACCGTCAACTTCTCATATGCAAGTTCAAACGAACACTGAAGAAAATTGGAACAAGTGTACGAGAGCCAAGGTATGACCTTGAGTATATCCCACCTGAGTTCACAGACCACCTCAAGAATACATTTAATGCATTAGACACAAATGATAGGATAAAGGACAAGGTGTGGCATGACATAAAAGATATCATTCAAGAAGAAAGCAAAATGTTATTAAAAAGACAAGAAAAAAAGATAAGACCAAATTATTTGTCAAAGGAGATGCTGGAACTTGCCCTTGAACATCAAGCAGCTAAAGTAAAAGGAAGATGTAATGAAGTTAAGGAACTAAACAGAAGATTTCAAAAGGCAGCTCGAGAAGACAAAAACAAATATTATAGTGATAAGTGGAAAGAGCTGGAGACAGAAAATCAAAAGAGAAGAACAATATCTATTTTTCCCCAACTTAAGAAATTGAAAAAATTCAAGCCTTGAGTGGCAACAGTGAAAGATTCTTCAGGGAAAATATTAAACAACACAGCAAATATCAAAAGAAGATGGAAGGAATTCACAGAATCATTATACAAAAAGAATTGGTGGATGACCAACCATTTCATGAGGTTGCATATGAAGAGGTACCAATGGTATTGAAGGGTGAAGTGGAAGCCGCCTTGAAAGAACTGGTGAAACACAAGGTTCCAGGAATTGACAGAATAACAATGGAGATGTTTCAAAAAACAGATGCAGCACTGGAGGTGTTAACATGTACATGCCGACAAATTTGGAAAACAGCTACCTGGCCAACTTACTGGAATTGATACATATTTGTGCCTATTGACAAAAAAGGGGATCCAACTGAATGTGGAAACTATCAGACAATATCATTAGTATCAAACAAAAGCAAAATTTTACTAAACATCATTCAAATGCAACCTCTTGGAATGGATGGTCATCTACCAATTCTTTCTTGTAAAATGACTCCGTGTATTCTTCCCATCTTCTTTTGATGTTTCCTGCATCATTTAATATTTTCCCTGTAGAACCTTTTACTACTGCCACTCGAGGCTTGAATATTTTCTTCACTTCCTTAAGCTTGAGAAACACAGAGCGTGTTCTTCCCTCTTGGTTTTCTGCCTCCAGCTCCTTGCACATGTTATTATAATATTTGTTTTTGTCTTCTCGAGCTGCCGTCTGAAATCTTCTGTTTAGTTCCTTAAATTCTTCATGTTTTCCTTTTGCTTTAGCTACTCAATGTTTGAGGGCAAGGTCCCATGTCTCTTTTGACATGTAATTTGGTCTTTTCTTTTTTTCCTGTCTTTTTAAGAACTTTTTGCTTCCTTCTTCAATGATATCTTTTATGTCGTGCCACAACTCTTCTGGTCTCCTATCATTTGTTTCTAATCCATTAAACCTATTTCTGAAGTGGCCTCTGAACTCAGATGGGATATACTCAAGGACATACCGTGGCTCTCGTATACTTGTTCTAATTTTCTTCAGCTTCAGTTTGTACTTGCATATGAGAAGTTGGTGCTCTGATCCACAGTCAGCACCTGGTCTTGTTCTGACATTTTGTACAGAACTTTTCCATCGTCTCTTTCCACATATGTAGTCAATTTGATTCCTGTATGTTCCATCTGCTGAAGTCCATGTGTATAGTCTTCGTTTATGATGTTGAAAAAATGTATTTGCAATGAGAAGTCATTGGTCTGACAAAATTCTATCATGCGATCTCCAGCTTCGTTTCTGTCACTAAGGCCATATTTTCCAACTACTGAGCCTTCTTCTTTGTTTCCAACCTTTGCATTCCAGTCACCAGTGATTACCAGTATGTCTTGATTGCATAGTTGATCTATTTCAGATTGCAGAAGCTGATAGAAGTTTTCCCTTTCTTCATTTGTGGCCTTAGTGGTGGGTGCCTAAATTTGAATAATAGTCATATTAACTGGCCTTGCTTGTAGTTGTGTGCATATTATTCTATCACTGACAACATTGTATGTCACGAAATATCTTGAGATGTCTTTTTTGATGATGAATGCAACCCCATTTCTCTTTAGTTTATCATTCCCAACATAGTAGACCATACGATTGTCTGACTTAAATGGCCTGTGCTGGTCCATTTTAGCTCACTGATGCCTAGAATGTCAATGTTTATGTGCTCCATTTCTCTTTTATAAATTTCTAATTTGCCTAGATTCATACTGCGTACATTCCTTGTTCCAATTATTAATGGATGTTTACATTTGTTTCTCCTCACTTTGAGTTGTGCCACATCAGCAAGTTGAGCATCCTGGGGCTTTACTCAATTACCATCATCTCAGTAGACTTGGAGGAGGCAACTCTTCCCCAGTAGACTTTTGAGTGCCTTCCAACCTGGGGGCCTCATTTTCCGGCACTAAATCTGACAGTGTCTCTTTGCTATCCATAGGGTTTTCAATGGCTAGTTGTTTTGGGAGTGGCTCACCAGGTCCTACTCCCTAGTCTGTCTTAATCTGGAAGCTCAGCTGAAAACCTGTCCACCATGGGTAACCTTGCTCATGTCCAAGTTTACAGTGGCAGAGCTCTCAACCTCATCGCAACACGCAAGCCCCTACAGTGTGGCAAACTGACAGACGTGAGAGACAGGGAGAGTGGAGGTATATTTTTGAACATTTTGAATGTTTTTCAAATGTAGATATGACATAAGAAATCTATTACACAAAAATTCCTTTTGTGTGGCCGGGCGCTGTGATGCACCTTGTAATCTCAGTGGCTCAGGAGGTAGAGGCAGGTGGATCACAAGATCAAGGCCAGAGGCAGCCTGTGTAACTTAGTGAGACCTTGTCTGAAGACAAAAATAAAAATAAAAAAGGGGTTGGTAGTTCAGACAAGTGACAGTGTTTGCAAAGCATTTGTCAGGTCTTAGGTTCAACCACTCAGTATCGGGGGTTGGGGGCGAGACACCTCTTTTCTTTAGGATAAGAATTTTTTTTTCATTACTGGGGGTTGAACACAGGGCGTCACACCTGCGTGCTTTGCAAGTGCTCGATCACTAAGCTGCATCCCAAGCCATTTTTTTACATTTTAAGGCAGGTTCTCGCTTAGTTACATAGACTGCCTCTGGTCTCAAACTTGTGATCTTCCTGCCTCTGCCTCCCTAGCCACTAGGATTACAGGCATGCCCCACCATGCCCAGCTAGGATATAGATTAATTTTTAATATTACCATAAATACAAATAGATTATTACACACAGAATTAAAGTTCTAAGTGATGCACATTCCTTGTTCAATTTTTCCTCTTAGCCATAGACATAACACAGTTAGATTTTATTTATGGTACTGGGGGGCTGGAACCAGGGCTTCACTCATACCGTGTGAGCACTCTGTCACTGAGTTGCAAGACCAGCCCTTTTTATTTATTTTTTTAAAATTGAGAAAGACTGCTTCTGACCTCGAATCTGCAATCCTCCTACCTAGATCTCCTGAATCACTAGGTTTACAGACATGTGCCAACATTCACAGCTCCCAGCTTAGTTTTAAATGAAGTTTCAAATTATTATTTTAGTTGAGACTGAAGAGAAATAATGTAAGAACTGAGGCAGAATGCATTAGTTTTTTGTGGCTATTCACTTTGATGGTTATCTTTAATGCATTTATGCCTTGGCTCTAACCTATATTCTAGTTGAGAAATACATGGAATCATTGAAGAAAAAAATGTAACTGAGATAAAGAAGTAGAAGCAAAAGTTGTTCCTGGAAAACTATTTAGAAGGTATGACTTGAGAGGAAAAGATGGAAAGGGAATAAGAATGTTGAGTAAATCAATAATGTATTGGTTGTGAGAGAATGCCAAAACAAAAGTTTTAGGTAGTGACAAACTGCATTAGTTTTGTAGCCTTACATACTAACCTATCTGAGTAATTTGAACAACCTTTAGGAGAAGGAATATTCCCAGAACAGGACATCCTAAGAATGAAACATGACCAAGAATAAGATGAAATAACCAGAAATAACCAGAAACAAGTTACTAAATGTCAAAACCAAGAAATCAAAGAGAGGAGACTTCAGACATTAGTACTTATTATGTTTTTTGTTTAGTGTAAAAAAAAGACAGTATATCAGAAAAACAAATAAAAAAGCTAAATAAACAAAGAATAAAAATAACAAAATACTATGGCAACTTCAGATTAGGACAATGATTTGAGATTATTAGAAGACCATTCAAAAAAGATATGATTTTATTTGTAATTGTGTTAAAATTTTGTCTAATATCTCAACAATCTAAAACATTTGTGGAATCAAGTACAAAATAATTTGAGTGGTTTGGGAAAAATACAAGACAAATATAATGAGATAACCTTATCTCAGTCAGCTATGCCATAAAAGGTTGCTGTTAGTTAAATGATTAAATGCTATAGTTCATAGAATACTTAGCTAAAATAGTAATTTCAGAAAAAATCATAAATAATAAAGTTGGCATTTAGTTCAAATAGGAGCAGACAATGTAGCTCCAAGATTTATTTTCTTTATCATTTTTCACATTAGCAAATGGTTTAAAAGTCACTTTTGAAGATCAAGTAAGTATATTTATACAGCACAGCTTAACAACAGTACACAATACATGATTATAGCACCAGGCTGAGAGATCATAAAAAAATACAATTTTTTCTCTCTGAACTCCCCTGTAAATACAAGGAACAAGTGTAGAAAGATAGAGGAAAGACAAGTCTCATTATATCTCAAATCATTAGCAGTTAATGAAGCAGAGAAAAACAGGCATCCAGAAGGAGGTATCAAATAACATCAGTGAAAAAAGGCTAGGAAAAGAAAACAGATAATAGGCACAATGAACCAGTGGTAGTTTTCAACTTCAGATTCATAGAAAATACCAGATGCTTTTCCCCTTTGCCTCTTAGAATAAAGGGCATGGAGAAAATAATCTTTGGTGGTTAATTATATTAAATTTTTTTAACAAAAGGGCATGAACCCTGGCAGTGTTTGTGGTTACAATGATTATTTAGTACAAAGTTAAATGTGGAATGCTCAGGATTACAAAGTAAATTTTGAACTACATCTTTTTCCATCTTTGCTTGTCTCTAAGCAGCTTGCTTAGCAAATCATCCTAAGGGTCAAACATAAAGATGTATAAAATTCAGTCCCAGTTCCTATCAAATACAGGTTATTGAAGTCTCAGAGACATTAAAATCATTCTGGATGGATTTTTATCTTGAATAAAGATTTTCATAAGGTATTCTTCCAGTAGTAACTTCACATTGATTTCTTAATGTTTTAAGAGTGTTTTATCTAGGTGGATGGATATTAAAATAATAAACTTGTGAATCTAGTCCTTGTTAGGAGGAAGAATACAAATATTTACAACTCTTGGAAGTTTTTGCCACATAGATGCATGAGTCATTGTCATAAAAATTGTTATTTAGCTTCAGATTTTATGAACAGTTACCAGAGCACTCTAGAAAAGAAAAATACAAACTGATTTTTCATGGTCAGTTTTATTATTTGCTTTGTTTGTTTATCATGTTTTACTTAATATAAATGAAATAAAATAGATATTTTAAGGATAAAAGTACTTTCTTATGTTTCAGTGATAGACAAGTAGAACAAATCTGTCCACATTTCTTCCTCTCTTTCTTTTGTGATAGATAAAATGACCCCTCAAAGGTATTCCATAGTCCATGTAGGGAATTATCCAACCCTCATCTTGCCTCCTGATTGGTAATCAAGGATCTCCCCTTGATTGCCCAAGGAGTGACATCTGGTTTCACTCTTTGACTGTCACTCCTAAATTGTTTGCACCTAGCCCCTGGAGCCACCACCTGATTCCCATCTTGAGGCAGTTAAGGCAGTTAGTTACCCAAGAGCTATATAAACAAAGCTCACAGTGCATGTGAAGCTGGTGATGATGGGGCTACTAATGGTGAAGCTGGGTGTTGCAGCTGCTGATGGGGCTGCTGATGGTGATGCTGTGAGTGCTGCTGGCTGCTAACTTCCTGCTGGGAACTCTCTCTCCAACTGACCACCCACAAAGAAAGAACTCTCTCTGGATTAGACCAGCAACATGGAAGCATTTCTCCTCATGACCACCAAGACCAGGACAACTAGATGGCAGTCTCAAGGACTACAGTCAAGGTGAGGACAGTCCCTTTGCCCAGTGCCTAGGGACAGAAGCTGAGGACAGTCTCCTGTCCCAGCCCCAGAGGCAGAAGAGCCACTGTCCCCAAGGCAGCATAGAGCTGCAGCATTTAGGCTGCTAACACTTGTTTGGGTTTCTCTCTGACATTCCTAGGGCAGAGAGAGAGACAATAAAGAGCAACTTTTGGTCCCTGCAAGGCAAAGGTGCCCAAGGTTTTTTCCTTTCTCCTGTCTATACTGGCTGGCATTCCCAAGGGCCGCAGGAGTCTGCACTCCACACCCAAGGGTCCCAAGTGAGTTGTTTAGTATCTGTGTGAGTGGCGGCACTGCCCATCCAAACATCTGGGCCTGACTGGGACGTGTGCACCCCACAAGTCCATAGGCCTGTGAACATACCGAAAGGAATAGTGGGTATGTGATTAAGGTAGGGATCCCAAGAAGGGGAAATTATCCTCAATTATTTGAGTGTACCCAATGTAATCATAGGAATCTTTCTAAAAGGGAGAGAAGAATATCACAGTGAGGAATATTTAAAATTTTTACCACAATGGATTTGAAGACAGAAAGGCAAGCCAAGATCCAAGAAATGCAAGCGATCTGTAGAATATAGAAAAGACACAGAAATAAGCTCTTCCCCAGAGCCAGTAGAAGAAATGCAGGCTACTAACATCTAGGTTTTAACACAGAGAGACTCAGTTTTGATTTTGTGACACCAGAATTATAAAATAATAAGCCCATTATATATTAAGTCTCTAAAGTTATAAGATTTTTTATGGTAGCAATAGGAAACTAACACATCAATGTTCAGTTCACTACTTTCTTTATTTAGCCTTTACTGAGAAGCAGGGATGAAGCTAGGTTCCAGGGCGATAGTGATGCAAATCCAGCATATACCTTCTAAAATCACAAAGGAAAGAGTTCTGGAGATCCTCTGGCCAGCAAAATAACCATATCTGGTGAAAATTACTTTTTTTTTTTTTTTTTTTTTTTTTGCGCAGTACTTGGGCTTGAAACCAAGGCCTCGCGCTTGCATGCTATGCAAGTGCTGGACCACTGAGCTGTACCTCCAGCTCCCCCCTTTTTTCCTTTACTTTTTGAGACAGGGTATCGTTAAGTTTCACAGACTTCCTCTGGTCTTGAACTTGCAATCCTCCTGGCTCCACCTCCCAAGCAGCTGGGATTACAGGCATGAGCCACCATGCCCAGCTGAAAATTATTTCTATAAATTAACATGAACAACAACAAAACATTTAAGTGGGTTAGAAATTGTCCTAAAGTCCTAAAGTAATACAACATTTAAATAAACATTTATTCAAGAAAATCTAAATATCATTAAAACAGCAACAATCTACAGAGTGTGAACTTTGTTCCCACTTCCTTGCTTTGTGGTTAGCATTATGGAAACTTTACTCCAGGTAGTTATGGTCAAGAAAACAGAGATGTCTATCCCTCAAACTCCTGAACATGTGTGACACTCTTTCCCCAGGATTGGAACCTATATTTCTCATCACTCCTCAGTTTTTTGTTGCAGAAGCTTAATTTTAGGAGAGCCTGGTGAAGATGTCATCAGGTGTGACAAGTGAGTCCCAGCAGCACTATTACTCTCATCCCAGCTTGCTCTCTTGTTGATCAAAGTTTGGGACATTGCTAAAGCATGTCAATAAGATAAGAGTTTGCAGCATTAGTTCATTCCCTTGCTTGCAATGTTGGATAAAATTCTGAGAGAAAAAGAACATTTTCTTTATTCCTAGCTCTTGAGCAGTGAGTCAGATATTGCCCAGGAGGAGAGGCAGGTCTTCAGAAAGGAGATTTCTGAGGTTCTCTGCAAAGAAATAGACTTTATCTGAAACTAAAAATATTCAACAGTAAGGACGCTTTCTGATATAACTGTGATTTGTGGGATAAGTAATTTAGCAGTTGGTAGCCCATAACACCAACCTAAACCAAAGGACAGCAAGTTTATCAAAGAGAAGCAGAGAAATAACTAAGAAGTAATCCTGTGGTCAGAAAAAGTCTCAAAGACAGGACCCATAAACTATCACTGCATAGGGTTCTAATTTAATTGCACAAAGTTGTAAAGCAATTAATGCTCCAGGTGATTGTAAATATATATATATATCAAAGCAATCAATTGGCAATTGTCATTGTTAGATGCCCTCAGGTTGAGTCCTACTCACAGTGACCCTATGTACACCAGAATGAAACATTCTCTGATTCTGTGGCAGGCACGTGATCTTATTTCTGCTTAAGAAAATTGTTGCAGTCTCTATGTCAATCCATCTAGTAGAGCATTTCTCTTTTATTTCCTTGATGTGCCACTCTTGCAAACATGATGTCCTTCTCCAGATACTGGTCCCTCCTGACTGTTGGGGATCCCAGAGAGGACACAGGGTTAGGATAAGGGCCCATATAGCATGGCTGGAAGACCAGAATCTATCCTCCAGGGCAAGATGGCACCTGCCCAATTCCTACCCCTCATGCCTCCACCTGATTGGCTGATAGCCATCCTAGGATAGTTACTGATAGTTGTTAACAGTTGCCAAGGAGACTATATAAACTGAAAGCACATATTGCTCAGGGCTATGCACTGAGAGTCCACACCATCAACCAGCAGCTAGAGCACCAATAGCAACAAATCCTGGAGTCACCATCATCCTGGGATCATCAAGAGAGCTACTGCCTAACATTGCAGAAGCCACTCCATCACCAGACCAGGACAGAGTTTATCAGAAGCAGTCAGTCTTCCTGGGACATACAGGGACCCGGCAGGGCTGGACTACTGTCTCCATCTTCTTTGGCTCACTTCATGGTGGGACGTCCAGGACATCCAGGGCATCAGTGTACCCAGACTACCACTGGAGACATAGCTGTGCCACCTTCACCCTTTCCAGGGGGGTGGACATGGGAGGGGGTGGGCCTGGGAGCTGTAATCTGTTTCTTTGCAGGAGCTGCATAATAAAGTATATCTGAAGGCACACTGAGGCCATCATCCTTGACTCCACCCACTGGTCCCTGCTCACCAGTCCTCCAGTGGTGTTGAGGGTCCCAATCCCCACTGGAGAGCTAACCAATGAAGCTGGCCAAGAAGAGGGGCACCCCAAAACCTGACTTGTCCAATGTATATAACATGAAGACTAAAAATCCTTGCTTCCAAGAAGCACTCTGGTTGCACTTCTTCTAGGACAAATCTTTTGGTTCTTTTGGCAGTCCACCATATATTCAATATTCATCTCTGGAACCATAATTCAAAAGGATCAATTCTTCTTCTGTCTCCCTTGTTCAGTGTCCAATTTCACAGCCATATGAGGCAACTGAAAATATCAGGGCAAAAGTGAGGCCCACCTTCATCTTCAGTGTAACATTTTTACTTTTCAATACCCTAAAGAGATCTTTGGCCACAGCTTTTCCCAAAGCAATGCATGTCTTGATTTCTTGACTGCTGTTTCCATGGTTGTTGAGTGCAGAACTAAGTAAAGCAAAATCATGGACAAACTCAATCTTTACTCATTTATCATAAAGCTGCATACAGAACCAATTGTAAGGATTGTTGTTTGTTGATGTTGAGGCAGAATCCATACTGAAGGCTATGTTCTTTGATCTTCATCAGAAAATGTTTTAAATCCTCTTCACCTTCAGCAGAGTTGTATCATCTACATAATACAGGTTGTTAATGATTTTTCCTCAAGTCCTGATGCCATGTTCTTCTTCATAAAGTCCAGCTTCTTGGATTATTTGCTCAGCATAGAAATTGAGGAGATAATGATGAAAGTATACAATCCTGACACACACCTTTCTCAACTTTAAACCAGGTAGTGTTTCCTTGTTCTATTCAAACAATTGCATCCTGATTCATGTACAGATTCCTCATGTGTACAATTAGGTGCTCTGGTATTCCCATTCTTTGAAGTATTATCCATAATTTGTTATGATCCACACACTCAGATGCCTTTGGATAGTCAACAAAACATAGGTATCTTTCTGATGTTCTCTGATTTCGGCTAATAGCCACCTGAATTTTAGAGTAATTAAAATCATATTTAAGGGGTTACAGAAAAACAAGCCTTAAAAATAATGTTTTCATGATGATAGTCTCATCAAATAAAGGAAAACATTAGAGAGAAAGAAATTACAGAAAAGAAGGAAGTAGAAATACTTCACTTACAAGCACAAAAACAAAAATGAGAGAAAAATCATGAGAGTCAACAGTTTATTTGCATACACAGAAGAGTTAGTAAAATTGAAGACAGATTGATACAAATTATGTAGTTCAAAGTCACAGAGAACAAATGTGTAGAAGAAATAAACAGAGACTCAAAAATATTAAACTCTGGTAATTGCATTAACATACCTGTTATGGAAGTGTCAAGAGGGATAAAGAGAAGGAAAGGAGGAGAAAAATATTCAAAGAAATAATAGCTGAAAACTTCCCATGTTTGTTGAAAAACAAGTCTTCATATCTAAGAAGCTCAGGGAAACCCACATAGAATGAATGCAAAGAGATCTACATCAAGAGATATTAGAGTAAAAATGCTGAATGATCAACACAAAAGGGAATGTCTTGAAAGTAGCAAGAAAAAAAAAAACCATTGACCCATACAAAGAAATGTCAATGAAAGTAAAAACCAAATTCCCATTCAAAGACAATGTATACTGGAAGGTGGGAGGATGACATATCCAATAGTCTAAAGAAAAGCAAAAACTGTAATTTGTTAGTCAAGAATCTTAAAGCAAAACTATATTTCAAAAATAAAAATGAAGAGAAATGATATCAGTCAAAATGGCAGAGTAAACAATTTCATTGGCCTTGGTGTTTACTAAAATCTGCTAGAGTCAACCTTAGAAGAACTCTAGAAAATAGACAAAGGTTTCCAGCAACCAAAAATAATGTTCAAATGGGGAAATATCATTGAAATACAGTTAATATAGAATTTATGATATGCTAGTTTATTCTACCCCCTTTTACCATGGGGGCGTTGACTGTTGCTGTGATGCTAAAAGCTATGCCACCCATAGTGTGACTTCATATATTGTTAGGGTCACCCATGAAGGACAGGTTTCAGCTGAGCTTCCAGACTAAGACAGACTAGGGAGAAGGTCCTACAAGTCCACTCTCCAAACAATTAGCCATTGAAAACCCTATGACTAGCAGAGAAGCACTGTCAAGTATCCTGCCAGAAAATGAGCCCCTGAGACTAGAAGGCATTCAAGAAATGACTGAGGAAGAGTTGCTTCTTGAAAATAAAGTTGACCATAATGACGGGAATAGAGTAAAGCCCCTGGGACCTCCTTTTGCTGTTGTGGCATGACTCAACATGAAAAGAAACAGTGGGTGGAGCAAGGGCTCAAACATAAAGATCATGTGCATAGCATAATGTTGAGTAGTGTTTCATCCTGTTGTACTCAGGGTCATTATGAGTCACATCTGATTTGATGGCACCTAACATTCCCAAACCCATTCCACATATGATAACAGCATAACCATGACAGGCCATGTTCCTAATATGGTTATATAGTTCCAGAGGCAGTAAAACAGGTCTGCTTTCCCAGAAATTGTGTTTATATATTTTGACCCGAGTGCTTTTTAAAGGACTGAAATAAGAATTTAAAAGGAAATGAACAACCTATTGCCACTCTGGGCAAAAGATAACAGTTTACAATAAGCAAACAATAAAGCAAGCAATAAGAATGCCAAAAGCCTGGGAAAAAAACTGGAGAGAGAGCTACATAGAGAATATTGGCTATGAAAAGCTTATGCATGTATTGTTTAATCTAGAAAGCCAGGGCATGCTTATTAGTATACAGGCTCAGAAAAGAGCCCCCATCCACATACATACTGATCTTAAAGCGAAGTGCAAGGAGGCAATGAAAGACAAGGTCAAGAGTTTCAGGAGTGTCCTAGCATTGGTAGACATGGGACAATCTATTTTCTCTTCTCCACTGCTCTCTTGTTTCCTCCTTTCACCCTCTCCCTAAACTCTTTTCCTTTTCTCTTTGCTTCCTTTCCCCTTTTTTCTTTCTAAATTGTATCTTATGATGCAAGACAGAAAGAGAAAAAATAAGGAGACATCAGAAGGGAAAAGAAGCCCCTCACTCTGGAATCTGGTTACATTTCCTAATGGTTGGGAGTCAACAAGTTCGACAAGACTGACAAGATCAAGGCAGACTGGCTATGTAGAGACAGTGCTTCTTTTCCTAAGAGATCTTAAAAAGTTGTTAATGACAACATTGGACTATGCTTAGTGCCTGAATGTTTGCAACCTTTGAGTTTAACTGTGTCAGTTATCTTCTCCCATCCCTAAACCTAAACAGTACATCTCAAAAAACATTACAATTTCATTTACAGAAAGAAAACTCTTTAAGACAAGAAAAATAAGTAAACCAGCTCATTATTTTTTATGTAATATTTAATCTTAATTTTAAACTTTGCTTAATATTTAAAACTGGTTCTCAATTACATCCTTGGAGCAGTGTACCTTTAAAAGCCAAGTTCATTAAAAACTACCTTTCAAAAATTACCAAAAGAATAAATATGTGCAAAAGACAATACAACAAATTTTAGAAAAGTGGCAGCATCCTATTTCCAGAATAACTATAAGAAAATATTAAAACTATGGAGTTTAAAAATATGATGTATACATAGAAACAAGAAAATATACACATTCATAGAAAATAAGTGCAGAGATGAACACAAACTATCCCTTGAGCACATAGACATTAGAGTTACAAAACACAGACTTTAAATTATGTGTTTTATGCTGCTTGAAAAGCTAAAGAAAACAATGAACAAAGATCTATAGGAGCAGAGCCTAGTGGAACATGTCTGTAATGCCAGCAACTTGGGAGATCGAGCAGGAGGATTATGATTTCAAAGTCAGAGGAAGCTTGTGTAATTTAGTGAGACTATAACTCAGTATATCCATATGTATATCTCTATATCTACCTCTATTTCTATCTATCTATCTATCTATCTATCTATCTATCTATCTATCTATCTACACACACACACACACACACACACACACACAAACAAACAAACACACACACACTTTTAAAATGAACTGGGATGCAGTCCAGTGGCAGAGCCCTTGCAAAGTATGTGCAAGGTCCTTGGTTCAAACCCCAATATCAAAGAAGGAAAAAAATAGGAAAAATAGAAAATCCACAGCAAAGAATACATGCTTCAATTATAAGGTAAAGAAAAAGAAAATATTAGAGGAGTCAAATAGAAATTTGGGAGCTAAAATATTAAAGCTGAAAATTTCACTAGAAAGGTTCAACAGCAGATATGAGTGAACAGAATAGTCAGTGAATTGTGAGAAAGATCAAATGAAATTATGTAGTCTGATAAAAAAAGAAGAAAAAATTATAGAGGCTGAAAGACTTGTTATACCATTAAGCATAGCAACAAGGATATGATGGGAATGACATGAAGAGTCAGAAGAGAAAGAAGAGAAAATATTTGAGAAATAATGTCCCAAAAATGTCTAAACTTGATAAAAGGCTTTACTATATCCCTTTGAAAAATTCAATAAACTTCAGGTAGAATAAACTCAAAGAGATCCACAACAACAACAAAACAAGTATGTTATAACCAAACTTCTAAAAGCTAAAGAATCTTAAAAGTATCAAGATGTAAACATCCTCTTTAAGAAATAAATAGCTAATATCTTATCAAAATCCAAGAGATCAGAGGAGAGTGGGGTGATTACATAAAATGCTGAATGATAAACAACTTTCAAGCAAAAATTCGATATCGGGCCAAATTATCCTTCAATAATGAAAGAGAAACAAAGACATGACCAAGACAGAAAAGCTAATACCAGACATAAATTAAGGACTTTACAATTGATTTTATAGAAGTGAAAAGGCTTATAAGCCAGTATTATGAACTTTGTTTTCTAGAGCAACAATTTGAATAATTAAATTGAAATGGAAAAATTCCTAGAAACACACATGGTCCCATGACTGAATATTGAATAAACAGAAACTTTGAATGGACTATAACTTGTTTGCAACTTGGGCCAGTGAACTAAAATATTTCAAGCAAGAAAAGCTCAGGACAACAGAAGTTCACTAGTGAATTCCATCACACTGTTAAAGAAAATTAAGAGCAATTCTCTTCAAACTCTTTCAAACATTTGTACAGGATGAAACATTTCCAAACTCATTCTATGAAGCTAGTATTAACTTGCCACCAAATCCATAGACACTTGAATAATAGAAATCTATATACCACTGTTGTTGTTGTTGTTAGGTGCCATCAAGTCGGTATCCGACTCATAGAGACCCTCTGTACAACAGGGGAAACACTATTGTCAGTGCTTCTCTGCTGTTCATAGGGTTTTCGATGGCAGATTGATTTTTTGGGAGGGGGTTGCCAGGTCCTTCTCCCAAGCCTACAGCTTCTGGTGTTCCCAGGCGGTCTCCCATCCAGGTACTAACCAGGCCCGACCCTGCTTAGCTTCCGAGATCTGACGGGATCGGATGCCACAGGGCTACAGCTGCAGGCTTATACCACTATCTCTTATAAATATCAATGAAAACATTTTTAACAAATCATAGGAAAGCAAATTCAATATTATATTAAGTGACTACACACCAGAACCATGTGTTATTTATTGAAGGTAAGAATGATTCAATAAAAAAAAATCAGTGAATATAATATACTACATTAACAAAATGAAAGGGAAAAAAAGGTCATCTCAAATTTTGTGAGTTAGGAATTTGATGGAGTTTAATACTTTCATAATTTAAAAAATGTCCCATAAGACTCAGGAGGCAGAGGCAGGAGGACCGCAATTTCAATATCAGAGGCAGTCTGCATAATTTAGCAAGACCCTGTCTCAAAAAAGTAAAAAAGTGGGCTGGGGGTGCAGCTCAGTGGTACAACACTAGCAAAGCATGCAAGCAAGAGGCCATGGGTTCAACCCCCGGTGCCACAAAAAAAAAAAAATCCCCCATAAAAAGATGAAATGAAGGAAACTACCTCAGCACAGTAAACGTCATATGTGAAAATCCCACAGAATATATTATACAGGGAGAGGATAACTGACAACTTTTCTTCTAATATCAGGAAAAAGGGAAAAATGACTACTTTCATCACTTTTATTTAAAAGAGTATTTGCTGCAAGTCTTAACCAGTACAATTAGGCAAGAAACAGAAATTAAAGATATTCAAATTTGATGTTTTGTGGAAAATCCTAAATATCTCCCCCAAATATGTTAGACCTAAAAAAAATTCAGTGCAACTTCAGGATACAAAACCAACATGAAAAATTCAGTTACATTTCTATAAACAAAAAATTAAAATTGGGAAGGGAGTTAGGAAAACAATTCAATTTATAACACCATTAAAGAGACAAAAATAAAC
>VMDO01031883.1:0-19561 GCA_007922755.1 Pedetes capensis
GTTGCCAGGTCCTTCTCCCAAGCCTACAGCTTCTGGTGTTCCCAGGCGGTCTCCCATCCAGGTACTAACCAGGCCTGACCCTGCTTAGCTTCCGAGATCTGATGGGATCAGATGCCACAGGGCTACTGCTGCAGGCTCCCAGTGTAGAGTACTTGCAAAAAGTATGCGTGAGGCTCTGGGTTCTGACTCCAGAACCATAAAAACAAATAACAAACAAACAGAAAAGAATGTCTTTGAGACATTCTAAATTCACCCATGTGCCTATTATCAAAGAGAAAAGAATCCCAATAGGAATTAATATCTTGTTAGATGCCATCGAGTCAACTCTGCCTCATAGACTCATAGCAACCTTCATAGGGTTTGCAATGGCTGACTGTTTCGGGATTGCCTCAAGAGTGGACTGTCATGTCCTTCTCCCATTTTTGCAGTGCTGGGGATCGAACCCAGGGCCTGAGAGAATGCAGGGCGGTGCTCTACCAACTGGGAGCTAAATCCCAACACCATATTAATATCTCAAGATGTTAAGTAAAGAGATAGTTGCCTAAAATTTGGGGCTTTGTAAAAATAAGTAAATTCTCCAGTTTTCAGAAGACTAGAGGCTATGATCTTCTCTAGTGTTTAATTTAGGGTTGCTTTGTATCAGTGATTCTCAAAGTGTGGTGGGCTGGGAAATCCCTAACGAAGATGAGGTCCTGCAAGGCTAGAACTATTTTGATAATAATGGGAATAACATAACACTGTTCATATTTTTCATTATTTCTTATTTTAAGTACTTGAGGGGTTTGGACCCAGGGCTTAGAGTATGCTAGGAAAGTGCTCCAGAGTGCTCCTTGGAAGCAAGGATAGCTTGACTGCGTCTTACATATTTTGGACATGTAGTCAGGAGAGATCAATCCCTGGAGAAAGACATCATGCTTGGGAAAGTGGCAGGTCAATGAAAAAAAGGAAAACCCTCCACCAGATGGATTGACACAGTGTCTGCAACAATGGGCTTAAATATAAATAAGGTTGTGTGTCTGGCACAGAATTGAGAAGTGCTTCGATCTGCTGTACATAGGGTCGCTATGAATCGGACTAGACTTGACGCTACCTAACAACAACAACAACTAAGCTGCACCCTGGCCCCTTTTCTATTTAATTTACTTATACGCATGGTCTTGCTAAATTACAGAGGCTGCCTTTTGCCTTGAACTCAAGATCTTTCTGCATTGTTGGGACTACAAGCATGAGCTCCTAGCTTGCTTTTGTTATCCTTGCTGGATGCCGTGGAGTCAAGTCTGACTCATGGTGGCCTTTAAGGGGTCTTGATGGCTGTTTCTGGAGTGGGCTGCCAGGTCCTCCTCTTATTTTTGTGGTGCTGGGGATCAAACCCAGGGCTTCAGAGAGTGCAGAGCAGAACTCCACCAATTGAGCTAAACTCATTTGAAATTTCCTAGAGATTCCATGACTCACAAGTAAGATTAAACTCAAAAGCAGCTATGAGAATCCAGCTGCCTTCTGTTAGCCAGGTGTTAAAAAGATTTGCAAACATAAAACAATGATACTCTTTTCACATGGCTCTTATTTTTTAAAGTCTGGTTACTTTCATAAAGTCTACATCACTATATAAAGGTTGATTCCTGTTATTTAAAATGAGTATGTCTTAAGTAATCTCAATTTTTGATACGAAAAATATTCACAGTTATAACCTTCCTAAGCAAAAGCTCCTTGGAAATCTTTAACAAATGTTAATTGTATAAAGAGATCCAGATACAAAGAAGTTTGAGAATAACTCACAACCAATCATGGGTATTCAGTGAAGATGTCTTAAAAGGATATCACCTTTGCTCACATATAATGCTACTCAGAGGGAAATGAATGTGTGAAAGTGTTGGGGATTTTTGAAATTGTATTTCTCAACTAGGGTCCCTCATGACAGCCTGAGGGGCTGACCCCTAGTTGACCCCAGGGCTCATCTCACTCACTCAAACCAGCCCCTCGCATCGAGTGAGCAAAGATGGCCCCTGGCCAATCTGACCTGCCTTAACCACCTTAATTTTGATTGGCTCCCCTCAGCATTTTCAGGTAATAACTGTCCCCACCTGGCAGGTATGTCAGTTTACCCGCTGTACCTGTCAGGTGTGTGCCCTGATTGGCTGAATCCCAACATGTGACCCCTCCAGGACCCTATAAAAGTAGGCCTCCTGGACCCCATCTTTACCCACTGATCCTCACCTCTCTGACCATCCTTCAACTGCTACCTGAACCCCATCACCTGGACCAGCGCTCCCTACTCCAGCAAGACCTTCTAGCAAGCTGGTGAGATCAAGCCCAGGGGCCCCGAAGAGCCGAAGGATTCTAGCGAGCCACGAAGAGCCTCCCAACTCCTCCCATCCTTGGGAAGGAGGGAGGTAAAGAAGGCGAGCTGCGAGAGTCAAGACCAACTGACCTCCATGGAACACTGGCACCTGTGGCTGTGCCTTTAAGGCTGAGCTGTACCAGCACTCAGCCTGAATGCTGCAGGCCTAGAGCCAGCACTTAAAGGGTACAGAGCTCTGCTTTATAGGGGCTGCTTGCTCCTTGCTCTCCATCAGGGGAGCACCCGATAAACCTTACCTACCCTTGTTTTACCATCAGAAGGTCTCCCGAGGTCCTTCTTTCATGACACCGGCCATTTGTTATATTGAGGGTTTGGCCCTAATCTTAGCCGGGCTAGAGATAAAACCCCAACATGAAAGGATTTTTAAAATGGTCCTTACAGTCAGTATTAATATTGTTAACCAGAGCAAATAGCAGCAATTTTTAAAAGAGCTGCTTTTCCTTTGCAATATACTATATGATCATCATAATACCGTTTTATGTAGGCTTCTTTGAAAGCAGCTGATTCTCGACTGGTAGATAAATCTTTGTTGTTGTTAGGTGCCGTCAAGTCCAACTCATAGTGACCCTATGTACAGCAGACTGAAACACTTCTCGATTCTATGCCAGGCACACAATCTTATTTATATTTAAGCCCACTGTTGCAGACACTGTGTCAATCCATCTGGTGGAGGGTTTTCCTTTTTTTTGAATCTTTAGCCATCACAAATTTACATAGTGATTCCTTCTGACTAGTCAAGTGGGAAGAGACCACTAGAATTTTTCCAAGGGCAAGAGTAGAGCTTCACAAGGCTCCACACCTCTATTTCCCCTGCCAAAGGCTCCAGAAGATGAGATGACACTCCAAATGGACAAAAGCAGCCGTCTCAAGTTGTGCCCTGACAAATTATAGTCCGAGAAATGTATAACAGGGTCAGCCACTTGTTTAACAAAATGTGTATGCATATTTAACATATATATATATATATATATATGTAAGACATCTTTTTTTTTAATGTTTAAGCCCATTGTTGCAGACACTGTGTCAATCCATCTACTTAAGGGTCTTCCTTTTTTTCGTTAACCTGCCACTCTCCCAAACATGATGTACTTCCCCAGAGATCAGTCCTTCCTGACGTGTCCAAAATATGTAAGATGCAGTCTAGCTATCCTTGCTTCCAAGGAGCACTCTGGTTCTACTTCTTCTAAGGACAGATCTGTTGGTTCTTTTGGTAGTGCAGGGTATATTCAATACTCATCTCCAGCACCATAATTTCAAAAGCATCAATTCTTTTCCTGTCTCCCTTGTTCTATGTCCAGCTTACATAAGCATGTGATGTGACTGAAAATATCAGATGAGAATACCTTCCTCTTCATTGTGCAACTATGGGCTCAAACACAAAAGGATAGTGTGCATAGTACAGTGTTGGGTTCTGTTATACATAGGGTCATTATGAGTCTGACTCGCTGGCACCTAACACATGTAAGACATATCAAATATGTGTTGTTGTTGTTGTTAGGTGCCGTCGAGTCATGTCCAACTCATAGTAACCCTCATAGGGTTTTCAATGGCAGATTGTTTCGGGATTGCCTTGGGAGTGGATTGCCACATCCTTCTCCCATTTTTGCAGTGCTGGGAATCGAACTGGGGACCTCAGAAACTGCAGAGTGGCACTCTACCAACTGAGCTAAATCCCAGCCCATCACATATGTAAGACACATCAAATATGGTCTATCAAGAATGTGGTTCAGTACATACTAAAACCAGCAAGCAAACTGCTTACCCAGAAACCTAAACACTTTTCTCAAAATCAAATCATTTTAATTGTTAAGATCCTGCTTAAATGACAACAATCTCAATCAAAATCTCAGAGATTTGGATTATTTTGTTATGCTTTTCAAACTTTCCACTCTGGGCTGGACCATTAGCCACACTACATCCTTGGGGAGGAACAGTGTAAGTGGTCAGTCTGAAAAGATGCAGCTGTTCAGACACTTAGCTGAGTTTCACCAGCTGCCGCTGCACAGGCTCTAGCAAAAGTGTTACCTTACGCATCAGCCAAAATACTTCTAGAAGGAATACTATCAAAAGTACCTCAGCACTTGCAGATCGCAGAATGACTTCAGGTCAGCTGACTGTTTCTCCCAAAACTCCTAAAATTGAAAAAAGTTTTAAGGAATCCACACTTATTCTTTCCTAGAAAAGACCCTCTGAAGTCACAGGGAACATTCCAAACAAACAAACAAACTTACCAGAGCATCCTTCTCCAGGTGGTTCAGAGCCTGCACGTCCTTCTCAAGATCGCTGAATTCTTGAAGAATAAAATTGTGAAACTTCTCTAGTTTGTTCAGTCTGATAAATGTAAAAGCAACAGATGTCATGGAGACTTATTGGGTATGAGATTAGATGTTGTTGTTGTTGTTGTTGTTAGGTGCTGTCAAGTAGGTATCGACTCATAGCGACCCTATGTACAACAGGTGAAACACTATTGTCAGTGCTTCTCTGCTGTTCATAGGGTTTTCAATGGCAGATTGATTTTTGGGAGTGTGTTGCTGGGTCCTTCTCCCAAGCCTACAGCACCTGGTGTTCCCAGGCGGTCTCCCATTCAAGTACTAACCAGGCCTGACCCTGATCCCGTCTGCTTAGTTTCCAAGATCTGATGGGATCAGATGCCACAGGAATAAGGCTGCAGGCTTGTGACATAAGATAGTCTTCACTAATCCTCTTCCTGAATCTTTGTTCATCATTCAGTTCTTGTCCTAAGAACAAGCAGGTGTCTTCCTTCCCATCTCTTCCCTCCCTGCCCCCTGATCCCAACCCCAGAAACCCCGAGGCACAAACCCTGGTCTCGTCTTTCAGCAGGATCTCAGAGGAAGCCAGGACTGCAACATTCTTCTTGGTACAGCAAGGAACGGGCAGCTCAGGACACCAGAGGGTGGGGGTGCCCACCTTCCACTTGCTCCCCTTTCGCTGTCTGTTCTAAAGCTGGCCCATCACCACTATTCATTTGTAAAACATTCCCATCATCTCAAACAGAAACTCTGTGCCCATTAAATAACCTCCCCTTCTCTCGGCCTCAGGAAGCCCCTATGGTACTTTCTGTCTCTATGAATCTCTATTCACAGATTCCATTAGGCACCTCATCTAAGTGAAATCATATAATATTCTTCCTCCTGCGCTTGGCTACTTTCTCTTAGCATCATATTTTCAAAGCTCATCCATGTAGCAGGTGTTAGAATTTAATTCCTTTTTCAGGTTGAGTAACAATCTAATGGGATGCACAGACCACACTTCATTTAGCCAGCATTTTTACATGCACATCCACAGCCATGCTTGCCCTGTCTTCACAAGTAGAATTTTTTCTTTCTTTCTTTCTTTCTTTCTTTCTTTTTTTTTTTTTTTTGGTACTTGGGAGTTGAGCCTGGGCCCTTGCACATACATGGCAAATGCTGTCACCACTGGACCATACAGCCTCAGCCCCTTTTATTTATTTTTTTAAATCTTGCGTCAGGTTCTAGCTAAGTTACATAGGCTGTCTCTGGCCTTGAACTTGTGATCCTCCTGCTTCTGCCTCCTGAGTCATTGGGATTGTTGGTGGGTGCCGTCACCCTGGGCTAGATTAGAAATTTTTTAAGAATTGTGTTTTAGGATCATATAATGTTAGATTGCCTGCAGTCGCAACCCTGTGGCATCCTCCCATCAGATCTTAGAAGCTAAGCAGGGTCAGGTCTGGTTAGTACTTGGATGGGAGACCACCTGGGAACACCAGGTGCTGTAGGCTTGGGAGAAGGACCCAGCAACCCACTCCCAAAAATCAATCTGCCATTGAAAACCCTATGAATAGCAAAGAAGCACTGACAATAAATAGTGTTTTGCCTGTTGTACACAGGGTCGCTATGAGTTGGATACTGACTCGACGACACCTAACAACAACAGCAACAACGACAACAATAACATTAGATCAGGAGGAGGGTTAAGGCAGACATTCTGTTCAGCCCCTCATCTTACAGATGGGAGCATCTGGATGCATTAGTGATGTATGAAACCTCACATCTGCCTAGGCATCAACTGAGGCCCAGCCCAGGTCATGACATAAATGCTGTTCATGAGTGGCCAGCATCTATGAATCTGCTTTGGGATCCAGTGCTTACCTGCACAGGTGTATCTGGTCCAACAGGTGGAGGAGGCAATCTGGTGCTTGCTTCCCCTTTTCTGAATAAAGCTGACTCCTTCTGTGCCTAAGCTGAATCATAACAGCAACAACAAAATGATCACATTTGGGTAAGACATGAGTGTGAGGGGAGGGCACGCTGTGTATTATGAAGATGCCCCCAGGACATCACAAGAGTCACAACAAACACCACTGCTGAAAAACCCCAGTGAGGCCTTTCTAGCTACCTTTCAGCCTCATCTCAGATTTGGTACTGTAAGGAATGAGAGGAAATAGGAAAACCTATATTCCTGCTATTGATATATCTGTCAGATCCTGTGGACACATTTCCCTTATCATGGGCTTATATTGGTGTTGCAGAAGATAAGACTTTAGAGCTCTTCCAATTGAGTTAACTGAATGTGGGCTGGTCTAAGACATTTTTCTCAAATGCATTAATACCTAAGTCCTTGCTGCTGCTGTTAGGTGTTGTCAAGTTGTGTCTGGTTAATAGTGACCTATTTAGCTCAGTTGGTAGAGTGCTGTGCCACAGTCTCTGAGGTCCAGAGTTCAATTCCCAGCACTGCAAAAATGGGAGAAGCGTCTGATAATCCACTCCCAAGGCAATCCCGAAACAGTCAGCCATTGAAAACCCTATGAGGGTCGCTATGAGTTGGATACCGACTCGACGGCACCTAACAACAACAATCATAGGGATTTCAGTGGCTGATTGTTCTGGGATTGTTTTCAGGAGTGGATTGCCATATCCTTCTCCCATTTTTGTGGTGCTGAGGATCGAACCTGGGTCCTCAAAGTGTGAAGTAGCGCTCTACCAACTGAGCTAAACCCAGCCCATATAAGTCCTTTGTTGTTGTTGTTAGGTGCCACTGAGTTGGTGTCTGGCTCATAGCGACCCTACGTACAATAGGCAAAACACTATTGTCAGTGCCTCTCTGCTATTCAAAGGGTTTTCAATGGCTGATTGGTTTTTGGGAGTGGGTTGCTAGGTCCTTCTCCCAAGCCTACAGCACCTGGTGTTCCCAGGTGGTCTCCTATCCAAGGACTAACCAGGCCCGACCCTGCTTAGCTTCTGAGATCTGACAGGATCGGACACCTCTGTGGTATGGCTTTAGGCATATAAGTCCTTGTTTTTGTTGTTGTTAGGTGCCGTCGAGATGGTATCCAACTCATAGTGACCCCGTGTATAACAGGAGAAACACTATTGTCAGTGCTTCTCTGCTTTTCATAGGGTTTTCAATGGTGGATTGATTTTTGGGAGTGGGTTGCTAGGTCCTTCTCCCAAGCCTACAGCACTTGGTGTTCCCAGGTGGTCTCCCATCCAAGGACTAACCAGGCCCGGCCTTGCTTAGCTTCCGAGATCTGAGGGGATTGGACACCTCAGTGGTATGGCTGCAGGCACATAAGTACTTTGGAACTTACAAATAACAAGACAAAAACAGAGGGACCTTGCCGGCAAGGTTCTGAGATGGCCTGTAAGCTCAGTGTTTCAAAGATGTGCCGTGACTCAGCTGACCTCCACCACATCTGCCTCTATCTCTGTCCCAGAGGCCCCCGTCCTCCACATGGCTCCCTCTGTGGTTGCCTCCTTGTCTATTACTGTGACAAAATCACTGTCATCGGGGCATGCCACCAACGAAGCCAAACCTCCACAGTCTGGGCCCATCGGAGAGCATAGACATTGATTGTTGTTAGGTGCCGGTGAAGAGTCTCATAAATTCAGACCACGATTCACCAAGGCACTGAAATCAGTGGCTCCATCCAGACAAATACACCTCCCCAGAGACATAAGAATCACCATCACATATGAAGGATCACGGTGCTGGAGATGAATAATACAAATTTGTCACTTTAAAACTCATAACGAGCCAGTTTTCTTTTTCCTTTTTTTTACAGCTTTGTTGCGGTATAATCGACAAATAAAAAATTGTTGATACTCAAGGGCTACATGAGATGTTTTGTTATAAATACACACTGCCAATTGATAACCAGAATCGAGCTAATTAACATAACTGTCACCTCCCATAGTGACCTGTGTGTGCATGGTGAGAACACTAAAAAGATCCACTCTCTTCGCAGATTTCAAGTGTACATTATTATTGACTATGTCGCCTTGGGAGAAGGACCTGGCAACCCACTCCCAAAAATCAATCTGCCAATGAAAACCCTATGAACAACAGAGAAGCATTGACAATAGTGTTTTGCCTGTTGTACACAGGGTCGCTATGAGTCAGGTACTGATTCCATGGCACCTAACAGCAACAACAACAGTGTTGCCTTGGTCCACCTTAGGTCTAACTGAAAGTCTGTGCCTTTGACCAGCACTTCCCCATCTCCCTTATCCCCTGGTCCCTGTGAACCCCCTTTCTATTTTCTGCTTCTGAGTTCTTTTTTTTTTTCAGATCCCACCTATAAGTGAGATCATGTAAGGACCAAATTCATCCAGCTCATCTTCATTTTACATAATGACCTCCAGGCTCACAATGAGTGAGATTGTCGTTTTTATTGCACTATTACCTCGTATTTTCTCTTCATTTCTCTAGAGAAGCTTTCAAAGGCTGTCATAAAGGCGGAACTGTTCAAGTTCTCTGACACACCTTCTGGGGATGGAGTAGAGAAGTCTAATAAATAAAAATCAAAATAGAAAACAACAACAACAAAATGCTCACAGTAAACGTACTCAGGCCATCAGCTGATAGAAGACAGACCAGTCTGTGGGAAGCACAAACGTGAAGCATAGCTGTGCCGCTCCTGGCTGCCTGGCTCTGACTCTGCAGCATGGCAGACCCCGGCAATGACCGGGCAAGGTCACTCCATACCAGAGTCCCTGAGGCAGGCACCTCATGCTGCTTCCCACCACACCTCATGCCTGGCAAGTTCTCATTTCGTCCAAACCTTCCAAGCACTTTAAGCCAGAGCCACTGATCTTGTGTCTAAGCACTGGGCTGAGGCGTTATGAGAGGTTTTAAAGACGACACGATGGGTAGGGTGTGTCTACGGGGACAACCTGGCAGAGCAGACCCTAGGGGCAGCGCGGCTCTGGGACTTTTGCAGGCATCGACTCACTTATTCCTTAGGAAACCCCTGTGAATAGACGCTCTATGATTCACACTGAACCCAGACCATACAACGTTTGCAAGTGCACACCAGGAGCTCCAGGATTTGAACCCATGCCATCACAAACCCCTGCCCTCTGGCGCTTCTGGACTTCCAGATTTCAGACCCCTTTGTCTCAAAATATGGACCACTATCCACCCAGATTGGGAGAAGGCCTGGCAACCCACTCCCAAAAATCAATCCACCATTGAAAATCCTATGAACAGCAGCAAATCACTGACAATAGTGTTTCCCCTGTTGTATGTAGGGTCGCTACACTCAATGGCACCCAGAGGACCTAACAACCCAGAAGGCCTAACAATGGCACCTAACAACCACCACCACCCAGAGGACCAGCCTGACCTGTGTACACATTCCTGGCCATTCTCTTTACCCAGCAAAGGCTTTCAATACACAAAAACTGAGTTCCTAGCTATCGGCCTTGCAGATACCTGTAAACTTTAGGAACTCTCAGCCCCAAAGAACTAAGGGGCAGGAATCCGCATGCCAGGAGGGGCGGGAGCTTGCTTATCTAATTGATCCAACAATTTACTGATCTCTGGAAGAGCACAGTGCTTCCTTGGCAGGCACCAGCAGCTGTGATGATCTTAAAATCCTAACTCCCTTGGAGTCCACGTGAGTATATTCTGTGCGAACACATTTATCACCCTCCCGCTTCAGCTGCTGCCTGGGTGCATGACGTTACCTGCCAAGCTGCTGGGGCCCGGGGCATCTTCTTCCAGCCTTGACAACTTGGCCTTAGCAACGCTCCCGCTGGGTATGTCTAGAGGCAAACACAGCACACCAATGACCACACGCGCTCCCTTCTGTTCCAGGTGTATCTGGCCCTCTTTTCATCAGTTAATATCTGACCTTGACACACTGCACACAAAATTCATTCCCTGCCTGGTACCACTTATCATTTGTTGCTTGCACAGAGCCGTCTAAGTACCAGAGTGCTGAGTCCACTGATGTGGGCCTCGTGGGAGCTGGTGTCCCTTTGATGAAGTTGGCCACGTTCAGAGCACTCTGCTTAGCGAGGGACAGCCAGACCTGCTAACAGAGTGCTCTCTATGAAGCCACAACAGTGGGCATCAAAACTGTTTCCACAGCTCCAGGCTACATGGCAACATCCAGGGTCCCCACTGCAGATGGTGCCCTAAATGAAGGAAGTTTCTAAAATCTTCCTCTGAAGTGACACTTTGTGGCACAGAATGAGAAAGGCCAATGGCTTCCCACCGCACGAACAGAATTCTTTACCAAAAGCCATCCAGGTCATAGGCACAACACTTTCCCAATGCCAGTTCCTTTCTTTACTCTACTAATGTGTAAGTGCTCAAAATATAGAAAATAATCTTATGTGTGAACTGTTGTTGTTAGGTGCCATCAAGTCGGTGTCCGACTCATAGCGACCCTACGTACAACAGGTGAAACACTATTGTCAGTGCTTCTCTGCTATTCATAGGGTTTTCAATGGCTGATTTTTTGGGGGAGTAGGCTGCCGGGTCCTTCTCCCAAACCTACAGCACCTGGTGTTCCCAGACGGTCTCCCATCCAAGTTCTACCCAGGCCCAGCCCTGCTTAGCTTCCGAGATCTGATGGGATCAGATGCCACAGGGCTACCACTGCAGGCTTTATGTCTGAATTAGTATATTTAAAAAGCTGTAAGTAGCTGGATATGGTGGCAAGTGCATATAATCCTAGTGCTCTGGAGGCTGAGGCAGGAGGATCAATATGAGTTCAAGGCAAGCCTGGTCTACATAGCAAGTTCCAAGCTGGCCTGTGCTACACAGGGAGGCCATGTCTCAAGCAAAACCAAAATCAAACAAAAATCTGTAAAGTGTATAGGGCACCATGGTGCATGTCTGTAATCCCAGTGACACAGGACAATAGTGAGGTGAAGGCCAGAGGCAGTCTGCACAACTTAGTAAGAGCCTGTTCCAAAAAATAATGGAAAGGGGGAGTAGGGGGAGAGCTCAGTGGTAGAGTACTTGCATAGCACCCACAAGATCCTGGATTCAACTTCCCAGTACTACAAATAAATATCTGTAAATCAACTGACACAATTTATTTGTTATTACTTATAAATGTTATTCTAACATGGAATCAAACAGAGTTCTAAGTTTCTTACTCCATTCCCTTGGCAAATACTGAAATCGTCTACATGCCAGGCACTGTACTAGGCATTCACAGCGTGGAATGGGATGAAGGCGCTGTCCCCGACTCCTTCCAGGTTCCATGAGGGTAGATGAAGGCAAGATACAAAATTGTGAATAAAACTGCTGTCTTTGCTTAAATATCTGTGAGCATGTCACAGCAGAAGTTCCAGGATAAATATTAAAACCTGAGGTGACATTTGACTGAAGTGGCTGCTAGGAATCAGCAGGACACTATAGATGTTTTAGGGTCTCTATTTTGGGGCTTAGAGGGGTGCTAGGAGTTGAACCCAGGGCCTCCTGAATGCTGAGCATATATGCTGCTATGGAGCTACATCCCAGCCCAAATGTCTTAAAGACCACTGCTTTTTCTGAAGGAAACAACTATTCTCTACAAGGAAAGGGGGCTAGGATTTAGCTCAGTCAGTAAAGCACTGCTCTGCAGTTTCTGAGGTCCCAAGTTTGACTCCCAGCACTGCAAAACTGGGAGAAGGACATGGCATTCCACTCCCAAGGCAATCCCGAAACAATCAGCCATTGAAAACCCTATAAGGGTCTCCCTTAGAAGCAAGGATGGCTTGACTGCATCTTACATATTTTGGACGTGTAGTCAGGAGAGACCAATCCCTGGAGAAAGACATTATGTTTGGGAGAATGGCAGGTCAACAACAACAAAAAAAGGAAAATCCTTCACTGGATAGATTGACACAGTGTCTGCAACAACGGGCTTAAACATAAATAAGATCGTGTGCCTGGCGCAGAATTGGGAAGTGTTTCGATCTGCTGTACATGGGGTCACAATGAGTTGGACTCAATAGCACCTACCAACAACAACAAGGAAAAGTATATTTGACTTAGCCTATGTGGTTAAAGGGGGCTGGGATTTAACTCAGTTGGTAGAGCGTTGCGCTGCAGTCTCTGAGGTCCTGAGTTCAATTCCCAGCACCACAAAAATGGGAGAAGGACCTGGTAATCCACTCCCAAGGCAATCCCAAAACAATCTGCCATTGAAAACCCTATGAGGGTTGCTATGAGTCAGATACCAACTCGACAGCACCTAACAACAACATGTGGTTAAAAATTCTAGTGTCTGATGCAATGATATAAACCACTTAATGTTCTATTATACATTTTAGCCATTCAGAAAATAAAAAGAAAGTTATGGTTTTAAAAAATAAGTTCATGTTGGGTGTAGTGGTGCATGCCCGTAATTCCATTGACTCAGGAGGCAAAGGCAAGAGGATTGCAGATTTGAGGCCAGAGGCAGCCCACATAACTTAGGGAGACCGTGTCTCAAGATAGAACATAAAAAAGCAGCTGAGGGCGCAGCTCCGTAGCAGAGCACTTGCAAAGTATGCACAAAGCCCTGGGTTTTGTCTCTAGCATTGAAAAAACAAATCACAATTTTAGTTACTATTTGTATCTAAAACCTATACCTTAAGAACTATTTTTTAAGTGTGAGCATTTGAGAAGGGAGTTTATTTTTTTTCCCCCTTAGCGGAGAGCTCAGAGCAAAGACCTCAGGAGTAAAGTCCAGTTGATGCCAAGAACAGCGAGGCTGAGGCCCCCACCCGCAGCGGTGGCAGCTAAGGCATGGTGAGCGTGCCTTGTGCATTTTTGCACATAGCCTGGCGTGGGTATTTCACTGACCATCACAACCCCTCCACCACCTCCCCTTCCACCAGCTGATGGAGCCTGCTCTGGAGGAGCCCACAGGACGCTGAGCACAATCAGGTAACCAGCTTCCATTTGTCCCAGGCTCCCTCAGGTCCCTGTCCTGCCTGGCCCTGGGATCGGCCTCACAATGAGGCCCCTGTGAAGCCACAGAAGGTGCCTGGGCCATTTAAGGACATCGATTCAAACTGCAGTCTTAAAACATCAATGAACCCCCACCTTGGGACAGCATGCATGGGGTGCTCCGGGGAGGGGAGCCTGAGGGATGGGGTACTGGCTGAGGCCTCATCAAAGGGCCCTGGGGTCCTCTCTTGTCATAGTGCCGCCCTGGGCCCTTCCTCACCAAGATGCCTCCGTGAGCACAGCATTCTTACCAGGCCACTTCCTATGCCCAGCAGCCCAGGATCCTGACTAACTAGGGGCTGCCGCGGCACAAGTCTCTTCTCCTTTCCTGCCTCCTGCTGAAGTGCTGAAAGGAGGATAAGCTTTGTGAAGGGATGTGCTCTGGCTATGGATGCTGCAGGAAGATCTTAGAATGTATTTTCCAAAGGAACCAATAATCCCATAAGGGAATACCTACATTCATAAGTACTTCAAGAAAAGGAGCAAAAAGACAGTGATTCAGGAGGAAAGATGCCAAATGGAATTCAGAACAGAGGTGGCAAATATAGATGTAAATCTTATTAAACTCTGCCGAGTAATAACAAAAAGTTCCGAGTAAAAGACCTACATACAGAAGCAGGAATATGGCCAGAAGTGTGGTGATCAGTATTCGAAAGTCCTTTTGTTGTTTGGGATGGGGTGAAAATACTGGTTAAATTTAAAGCTTAAAAAAATCCATGTAGGGAGGGAAGGTGGAAATAGAATGGTTAACAGGTATAGGGTGAAGGTGAATAGGAAGTCCTAATGTTATTTCAGCCTGCAGCCATAGCCCTGTGGCATCCAATCCCTTCAGATCTCAGAAGCTAAGCAAGGTCAGCCCTGGAATGGGAGACCACCTGGGAACACCAGGTGCTGTAGGCTTGGGAAATGGACCTGCAAACCCACTCTCAAAAAACAATCAGCCATTGAAAACCCTATGAACAGCAGAGAAGCACTGACAATAGTGTTTTGCCTGTTGTAGGCAGGGTCACTATGAGTTGGATACTGACTCAACGGCACCCAACAACAACAACATTATTTCAAAACAGCTGGTAGAGAAGATTTTAATGTTCTCAACATGAACATGATAAATGTCTGAGGTGAAGACTTGTAAATGTTAGGAAAAACTCAGAAAACTGTAATGCTTGTGTATATTCTTTTACTGGTATACTCTGTGTTTTCTCCATTTGTTGAATGAGTGTGTTTGCATATATTAAACATATTATAAATAAAAATAAGAACTGAGAAAATAAAAAGTCTGAGGTGATGGATACACCAATTACCCTGATATTCATGAATTGAAATGTCACACTGTACCCAATAAATATGTACATTACCTGGGTCAATTAAAATTTTTTCAATTTAAAAAAAATATTAAATTTTCTATGGTAAGCACTAGACAAGATTATGATGATGATGATGATGATGATTATTGTTATTATTATTATTTACCTTCTATTCACTTATTTGCAGTGCTGGGGATGGACCCCAGGCCTTTGCACATGCTAGGCCAGTGCTCCACCACTGAGCTACATCCCCAGCCCTAAGGCACACATTAGAAACAGGAGACAAATAACTTCTAAAATATGAAAAGGGGAAAAAGGATGAAAAAATAATCTAAAAGCAAAGGTGGAAAGAAGTGAGGACAAAGGGCAAAGACAGGAGAATGAAATCCAAATACATTAATCGTAACCACCCTGGACTAAATGCTTCTGCTAAAAGAGAGTTTACCAGACCGACTTGATAGCACCAAACATCATCATCATCATCTGACATGAGGCTGGGGGTTTAGCTCAGTTGGTAGAGTGGTGCTCTGTGCTGAGGCCCTGAGTTCGATCCCCAGCACTGCAAAAACAGGAGAAGGACATGGTAGCTCACTCCTGAAATAATCTGCCATTGAAAACTCTGTGAAGGTCACTATGAGTCAGAACAGACTCAACAGCACCTAACAACAAACATCATCACCTGACGAATGATTAAACCCAGAATACAAGAAACTCTAAAACTCAACAAAATCCCTCAATGATCCAATTTAAACCTTAACCGGTATCACAGGGCCAAAAGAGACCTGCGGGCAGGTGTCAAAAATGGGGTACTGGAGCACTTACTTAAGCGTGGGTGCATGCATCATGGGGTGACATGTGACCCCAAAACATGGTACTAGGGAAGGGATTATTGTTGTTATTAGGTGCCATCAAGTCGAGTCCGACTCATAGCGACTCTACGTACAGCAGATCGAAACAATTGCCGATTCTGTGCCAGGCAAACGATCTTATTTATGTTGAAGCCCATTGTTGCAGACACTGTGTCAATCCACCCGGTGGAGGGTTTTCCTCTTTTGTGTTGACCTGCCACTCTCCCAAATATGATGTCCTTCTCCAGGGATTGATCTCTCCTGACTACATGTCTGAAATATGTAAGATGCAGTCTGGCCATTCTTGCTTCCAAGGAGCACTCTGGTTGTACTAGGACAGATTTGTTGGTTCTTTTGGCAGTCCATGGTATATTCAATAGACGTCTCCAGCACCACAATTCAAAAACATCAATTCTTTTTCTGTCTCCCTTGTTCAATGTCCAGCTTTCACAACCATATGATGCCACTGAAAATAACATGGCATGAGTCAGACACACCTTCGTCTTCAATGTGACATCTTTGCTTTTGAATACTCTAAAGAGATCTTTTGCCACAGCTTTTCCTAGAGCAATGTGTCTTTGGATTTCTTGACTGCTGCTTCCAAGGGTATTGATTATAGAGCCAAGCAAAGCAAAATCTTGGACAACCTCAATCTTTTCTCCATTTATTGTGAACTTGCGTGCTGACCCAGTGGTAAGGATTTTTGTTTTGTTGATGTTTAGTCGTAACCCATATTGAAGGCTATGATCTTTGATCTTCATCAGTAAATGTTTTAAATCCTCTTCACTTTCAGCAAGCAGAGTTGTGTCATCTGCATAACGCAGGTTGTTAATGAGTCTTCCTCCAATCTTGATGCCGCGTTCTTCCTCATAAAGTCCAGCTTCTCAGATTATTTGCTCAGCACATAAATTGAAGAGATAGGGTGAAAGTATACAGCCCTGGCGCACACCTTTCTCAACTTTAAACCACTCAGTGTTTCCTTGTTCTATTCAGACAACTGCCTCCTGGTTCATGTACAGATTTCTCATGAGAACAATTAGGTGTTCTGGTATTCCCATTTTCCAAAGTGTTATCCATAATTTGTTGTGGTCCACACAATCAAATGCTTTTGCGTAGTCAATAAAACATAGATAGACATCTTTTTGATATTCTCTGCTTTCCGCTAATATCCACCTGACATCAGCAATGATGTCCCTAGTTCCCCGCCCTCTTCTGAATCCCGCTTGATTTTCCGGTAATTCCCTGTATATATATTGCTGCAGTCACTTCTGAATGATCTTTAGTAGAATTTTGCTGGTGTGTGATATTAATGATATTGTCGGATAGTTTGCACATTCAGTCGGATCCCCTTTTTTGGGAATAGGCACAAATATGGATCTCTTCCTGTCAGTTGGCCAAGTAGCTGTTTTCCAAATCTGTTGGCATAAACATGTTAACACCTCCAGTGCTGCATCTGTTTGTTGAAACATCTCTATTGGTATCCCATCAATTCCTGGAAACTTGTGTTTTGCCAGTTCTTTCAAGGCAGCTTCCACTTCATCCTTCAACACCATTGGTTCCTCTTCATATGCAACGTCTTGGAATGGTTGGTCATCTACCAATTCTTTCTTGTATAATGACTCTGTATATTCTTCCCATCTTCTTCTGATGTTTCCTGCATCATTTAATATTTTCCCTGTAGAATCTTTCACTACTGCCACTTGAGGCTTGGATTTTTTCTTTACTTCCTTAAGCTTGAGAAACACAGAGCATGTTCTTCCCTTTTGGTTTTCTGTCTCCAGCTCCTTGCACATGTCATTATAATATTTGTTTTTGTCTTCTCCAGCTGCCTTCTGAAATCTTCTGTTTAGTTCCTTAACTTCATCATGTCTTCCTTTTGCTTTAGCTGCTCTATGTTCGAGGGCAAGGTCCAGTGTCTCTTTTGACATGTAATTTGGTCTTTTCTTTTTTACTTGTCTTTTTAAGAACTTTTTGCTTCCTTCTTGAATGATATCTTTTATGTCACGCCACAGCTTTTCTGGGCTCCTATCATTTGTGTCTAATGCATTAAACCTATTTTTGAGGTGGTCTCTGAACTCAGGTGGGATATACTCAAGGTCATACCATGCCTCTCGTATACTTGTTCTAATTTTCTTCAGCTTCAGTTTGAACTTGCATATGAGCAGTTGATGGTCTGATCCATAGTCAGCACCTGGTCTTGTTTTGACATTTTGTACAGAGCTTTTCCATCATCTCTTTCCACATATGTAGTCAATTTGATTCCTGTATGTTCCATGTGGTGAAGTCCATGTGTATAGTCTCCGTTTATGATGTTGAAAAAATGTATTTGCAATGAAATGGTCATTGGTCTGAAAAAATTCTATCATGAGATCTCCAGCTTCATTTCTGTCACCAAGACCATATTTTCCAACTACTGGGCCTTCTTCTTTGTTTCCAACCTTTGCATTCCAGTCACCAGTGATTATCAGTATGTCTTAATCATGTGTTTTATCTATTTCAGATTGCAGAAGCTGATAGAAGTCTTCCCTTTCTTCATTTGTGGCCTTAGTGGTGGGTGCATAAATTTGAATAATAGTCATATTAACTGACATTCCTTGTAGGCATGTGGATATTATTCTATCACTGACAACATTGTATTTTATGACAGATCTTGAAATATCTTTTTTGATGATGAATGCAACCCCATTTCTCTTTATCATTCCCAGCATACTAGACCATATGATTGTCTGACTCAAAATGGCCTATGCTGGTCCATTTTAGCTCACTGATGCCTAGAATGTCCATTTCTCTTTTAACAATTTCTAATTTTCCTAGATTCATAATATGTACATTCCATGTTCCAATTATTAATGGATGTTTACAGTTGTTTCTCCTCATTTTGAGTCATGCCATATCAGCAAGTTGAGCACCCTGGGGCTTTACTCCATTTCTGTCATCATGCTGGACTCTCCTTTGAGGAGGCAACTCTTTCCCAGTAGTCTTTTGAGTGCCTTCCAACCTGGGGGCCTCATTTTCTGGCACTATATCTGGCAGTGTCTCTTTGCTATCCATAGGGTTTTCAATGGCTAGTTGTTTCGGTAGTGGCTCACCAGGTCCTACTCCCTAGTCTGTCTTAGTCTGGAAGCTCAGCTGAAAACCTGTCCACCATGGGTAACCTTGCTCATGTCCGAGGTTACAGTGGCAGAAGTTCTCAGCCTCATCACAACACACAAGCCCCCACAGTGCGGGAAACTGACAGATGTGTGGGGGACTAGGGAAGGGATAAAAATGGTCAAATACTCAGAATAAACATTTCTCAAAAGATGAAATTCAATGGCCAATGATTTTTTTTAAATGTTCAGTATCAGCTATCAGGGAAATATGAACCCAAGCCACAGTGAAATTTTGAAGAATGGATTGAAATGATGAAAGACCAACTGCCCTGAGACCAAAAAGTCATTATCAAGAAAAGAAAAACAAAAAGAAAAACTGGCAAGGATGTGGAGAAAAACCAACTCTCATACATTGTTGGTGGGGATGTAAATTAGTAGAGCAACTATGGAGAACATTATGTAGGTTCCTTAAAAAAAAAAAAAGAAAAATAGAGCTACCATATGATCCAGTTCCTGGGTATAAATTCAAGAGCAATGAAATCAGTAGAGACAGCTCATTCCTGTATTTATGGTGGCACTATTATGAAAGAGCGGTACATGTGTACAATGGGATAGTATTCACCTATGAAAAGATAAAATCCTGTCAGTTTCAGAAAAGTGGATGGAATTGGAGGACATTATGTTAAGAGAAATAAGTCAGGATTGAAACATAAATATCACATGTTCTTCTTCATATGTGGATGCTAAGTGATATGAACATAG
>VMDO01031884.1:0-19579 GCA_007922755.1 Pedetes capensis
TAATCTATATTCTCAACATCAGAGAAAACATGAGCTAATATTTTAGTAAATATGCTACCACATTTTATATATGTAGATATGGGATAAAAATACACAAGAAACAAATATAATAGAGCATTTACACTTTTAGTTATTTTAATTGGCACATAAGTGTACCTATTCATGATGTACAGTGGGAGATAGATGATAGATAGATAGATAGATAGATAGATAGATAGATAGATAGATAGATGATAGAGTCCTAATAATAGCCATTCTGACAATTTTAGTGAGATGTTATGTCATTGTAGTTTTGATATGTATTTCCCCTGATGATTAGTGATGTTACCTTTTTATTTTTCATATACTTGGCTCTTTGTTTATTGTCTTTTGAGAAGTATATATTCGGATCATTTGCCCACTTTGTTTGGTGTTGATAAAAGATCTGCCTACATAGCCTAGGCTGGTCTCGAACTCTCAATCTCCTAAATGCTGCGATTATAACTGTGCACCTCCATACCTGGCATTTGCCATGATTTTTTTTTAACTGAGATTGTCTTCATGCTGCTGAGTTGTCTGAGTTCCTTGCATATTCCAGATAATAATCTCTTGTTAAATATGAATAGTTTACAAATATATTTTACATTCTGAAAAATTTCTCTTAACTCTATTAAGTTGTAGTAAAATGCACATAACATAAAACATACCATCTAAACTATTTTTAAGAACACATTTCAGTAGTAGTGTTATAGACATTCATTGTGTAACCAATATGCAGATTTCTTTCATCTTACAAAACTAAAACTCTAAATTCATGAAGCAACACTCTATGTCAAAGGATTACTCAATAAGAAAGCAAAGTTACAAACAAAAGCTTCTATACAATGAAAAAAACAAAAATGTTAGTCATTAATCTCTTCTATAGAAAGAAATTACCTGTGGTTCCTCTGCCCACATCTCAGAAATAGTAACACTTGTGAAGCTCTCACAAGCTACCTAATGAATCAATCATGATTCGTGACATTGAAAAATCCTTTCACAACAGAGGCCAGGTCTTATTCATCCTTATCTTATTCATCCTTATCTCTTTCATGGTGCCTGTTAAGAGACAGATCCCTCTGAAAAAGTTAATACATTTTAACATTCAGGTGGGCCTTTTCCCTTTGTTGAGATCAACTGCAATTTAGACTAAGGTATGAAATAATTTATTGGGCAGATGGCATTTGGAAGTAAAAAAGTATAGTTTCCTCGACATGCCTCTGAATAAGAGTACTTCTCTTTCTTAAACACAATTAACAACCCCCCAATAAATTTATTAGCAATGTATAAAAGATGTGTAGCTTGAAAATATCAAAAGGAAAGGGCTCTATTTGAAGAGCAGCAAATTTGGTCCATTAAAGTCTTGAATTGTGGCAAGGGAAGGATGGGGAATTGTTGATCAATGGGTATTAAGTCAAAGCTAGATACAAGCAAGAAGTCTGTAGAATTATTGCGCACTATGCTGACTATAGATAACAATTATGTACTGCACATTTCAAACAGATAAAAAGGAGGGAGTTTTCATCACAAAGAAATGAATGTTTGAGGGGAGAAATTTATTTAAATTGATTTAAACATTAAGCAACATGTATCAAGCATTACATGAGATTCCATTAATATGTATAACTTCTTGTTTTCCTGTATCATTAAAATTTTTAATTAAATTATATTGATTTATTATTATTATACATTACTTAAAAGAAGAAATATAGATTAGCAAAATCAAAGAAACCAATAAAGAATGAAAAGGTCAGAACCATAACCTAACAGTCAAAGATATTCATTGGTTTGTTCTATTTTATTACTATATAATATTCTTATCATACTTAAAAGCAAGAATTTGCATGGTTTCATCATAAAAATAAGCAGAAATGGAAGTATTTTTCTAAAAGTGCCTACATTAAGCTTACATATTAAAGGATTGTCAAGTTTCCCCGTATGTTTAATCAAAATAACCACTCAACATCTGTGCTCAACACAGAGACCTGCATTATGGATGAAGGAGATGAGTAGCCAGTGGTCATAGCAACTCCTTGTTTCTATCTCCTATCTTTCTTCCACAACATTTTTCTTTGCAAAAGATGCAACTCGATATGGATGAAAACCAGTAACTCACACTGGATTATTACTTGCATATGTCTAAAATCCCTAATCATTATTTCAAGTTAGAAAAATCATCTAACCACATAGAATTTTTCAATCATTCTTAGCTTGAGACCATCTATAGGTTAACCCAAAAGATGGCAACCTGTAGTCTGAGGGCCTATTAAATACACTGTATATTTTTCTTATGGCCTATGAGATAAAAATAATTTATAAGTATTTAAATCATTGGAAAAAAATCAAGTGAAGAGTATTTTATAACATGGGAAATTATTTAAAATTCAAATTTCAGTCATAAATATTTATTGAAATAATTAAGGTCATTCATTTGTATAACATCTGTGGTTGCTTTTATGCTACAAAAAGTTAGGTAAAATATTCACTGCTTGGCTCTTTACAGAAAAAGATTGCTGACCTCTGGTTTCATCTTCTCACCTTGCTATGACATCAGCATCAGGAGCTGGTCCTTCCTGGCCCATCTCTCATAAGGTTAATATCTTAGAATGGAAAGTTAAATTCTATCTGAGTCATTCAATCTAAGGTGAAATTATTAAAGGAAAGCCAACTTTCAAATGTGTTTAGGTGTTGTCTCTTGAAAAATAATGCAAAATTCAGCAAAAGTAAAACAAGTAGGGAATGATATGCATGTATGGAAATATCATAATTAAACCCATTTATTTGTATGCAAACTAAAATTTATTAGTAAAAAAAATGACTCATTAAAAACTAGGAGTTCTTTTTCATAATGATTTATCTTAATTAATGAAATGATATTTAGAAGCTACAGTTACTATTAGCAGTCATGTCACTGATGATGTTAGCTTTATTTACCCAGTATTTACAATTATATAAACAAACTCAGTGATCACATTTCTACCCTTCCCAAGACAAGATCATTACTAAGGGAACTTTTCATTTTCACATGATCTTGCTGAGTGGCTCAGGCTAACTTCAACCTCAAAAGTGCTGGGATTATAGGTTGTACCACCATGTCCAGCTTACCAACAGAACTTTTTTATTGGAAATTTTTAATGTACAACTTAATGGATCTTATTATGACATTTCCATACATGTCATTTCCTTGTACATTGCTCATGTTCACTTCCTCCTTACCCTGTCCTGACCCTCTCCCCATCTCCTCCCTCCCCATCAATGGTCCCCCTTGTACTTGCATATCTTTTTTTGAGTATATCTGTCTATATATGTACATTCCAGTTTGCTATAAGAGCAACATACATGGTATTTCCTTTCATTTTTCTCATTACCTTTCTTCTTGCCCCTCTCTCTTTTCTTTAGTCTATTATCTTGGGCTATTTAGGCCCTGTCTGCTTTCATGATCTTTATGTTTTAATAGTGAATATATATTGAAGACTAACATCCACCTATGAGAGGAAATGTGATGTTTATCTTTCTGAGCTTTTTGCTTAAAATGATAATCTCTTGTTCCATCCATTTTCCAGCAAATGTCATAATTTTGTCCTTTTTTATGGCTGAAGAAAACTCCATGATGTATATGCACCACAATTTACTTATCCACTCCTAGGCTGATTCCTTATCTTAGCTGTTGTAACTAATGCCACAATAAACATAGATGAGCAGGTATCTCTATGGTATATTAACTAATTTAATTGAATCAATATTTCACCAGTCAATATAGTATTACCCTTGTGAGTAATATTACATTCTAGCCATTTTAGAGATAGCCGACTTTCCTTTGTAGATTACAAAGGTAATTGGCTGCCCAGATTTCCTTTCCTTGTTTGGGGCATCATTCCTCTCCTTTTCCATAGTAACACAGCTCTCGTAACTTGATTTGATTAGAAATGACCCTGTCATGTCCATTCCAGAAGTTGTCATGTGACCCAGACCTGGCCAAGTTCTTCACCTTTGCTTAGTTTAGACACCATTATAAGGCTATAAGAATACAGCCTTATGGAAAGCCTCTGGGAATATAGACTTTTTTCTAGGAGCTATACTATCAGAAAAGACTCACTATTTTCTCTTGGATTTGGGGCTTTTCAATCTTTCTCTTTTTCTTTCTTTCTTTGTTTCTTTCTTTCTTCCTTTCTTTCTCTTTCTTTTTTCTTTCTTTTTTCAACAAATATTAATGAGTTTTTAATATGCCAAATTTGTCTGATCTGTTGAAATAAATCATCCAAACAGGAAAAACATCCACACCTTATGTAGTTTATATCCTAATCAGGAACATGGATCGATAAAAAACAATTGATAAAATGCATATGTAATATTTAGTAGCTTGAAAAATAAAATGAGCCATGGAGAAACAAAAAAGTATAATAAGTATATTTGGGCATACTGATGTTGATGGAATATAATATTATATTATTAAGTGGGGTGGTCAAAATAGGTCTTATTATGAATATATTTAAGCAGTGGCTTGAAGAGGTAAAGGAATTAGCCATGCAGGTAACCGCATGGGGGATGAAGTGTTGCATGCAGAAGGATCAGCCACTGTAAAATCCCTGAGGCAAGAATATACCAGTGTTCAAGTAATTATTGGATGGGCAGTGTGGTTGCTACACCATGCGAAATAAGAGCTGGGTATGGTGGTACATGTCTGAAACCCATAATCCTAGCACTCAGGAGGCTGAAACAAGATGATCATACGTTTGATACCAAAGTGAGCTACATAGCAAAGTCTCATCAAAAAAAAAAAAAAACCCTAAAACCCTGACAAGCAGCAATGGAAACAAATAAACAAAAATAAATAAATAAATAAACAACCAAAAATTTCAGACTATGCAACGGATAAAGAAGACAGAAGTGAGATCTGAGACCCAATGAAGAAATACCAGATAGTGCTTTGTAGACCATTTAAAGATTTTAGTTTTTAACATGTGTAAAGTGGGAAGCATTATAGATTATTCAGTTGAAGAGATATGTGATCTGACTTATACTTTAGAGGAATTGTCCTGGCTTCTATACTGAGAGGGGCTGGGATTTGGCTCAGTGGGTAGAGCGCTGCGCTGCAGTCTCTGAGGTCCCAAGTTCAATTCCCAGCACCACAAAAATGGGAGAAGGGCCTGGCAATCCACTCCCAAGGCAATCCCGAAGCACTCAGCCATTGAAAACCCTATGAGGGTTGCTATGAGTCAGATACCGACTCGACGGCACCTAACAACAACAACAACTATACTGAGAACAAATTATACAATAGAAGAGAAAAATCATAGTTCATATAGCTCAGCCTAGAGCACTGGCAGTGGAGATGTACAGGGTAGGTTTTGAAAGTCAAGCTACAATACTGACAGAAAAACTGAGCTTTAGGGTATCAATAGCAAGAGGTTGGGGAAACATGGAAGAACCAGTAAAAAGAATAGGAAGATAAACCAGAAGTATAGGAAGGAAGTAAGGAAAGTGTAGCATCATGAAAGAAGGTATGCTCAACTTCCAGCCACTTTGTTATTGGGTGAAGGTAACCAGTATGATATTGAAAGGCAAGCAGTACAGAAAAACTGTATTGAATCAATTTTGTTTGGCTGTGGAATTATAGTCACCACACTGATCCTCTCTGAATCACTTTTGGCTATGTCAGGAGATTCAGATTCAGTCAATTCACATGTGATAAGAATTGCTGTTGCTCAAACAGAACACTTTCTATAAATTTTCCTTAAAAAGGAACACTGCAAATGGCAGGTATTTTCATTGTCTTTTATAATAAAGTTCTCTTTTGCTAGACTTAACATTTTTCTAGGTCAGCACTTCCAAAGATAACATCAGTCTCATAACATAGGTAAGTAAGTCAGGTCCAACCAAAGTCACATCCATACCTTCCTTGCTGAGTAGTAACCAGAATTATGATGGACTTCTACAACCAAAGAGGATATCTCCAAATCAATTTTGAAGAAAATTTCTAATATTACATGTATACACAAATATATACAACTATAATTTTATAATTTAAAATAAAAATAAATGAAAAAATCTATTCTCTCTGGTGATATCCATTTGCTTCTTACTATTTAAAATAATACTTTAACATATGCAACTTACTAAAAGCCCATTTTTAATATTAAACTTTTATACTCTGTCTCTTTCTTCATTTAGCTAGTCCCTCAGTAGTCTTGGGACCCTTGCTTCACAGACTAGCATGAAACTTAATTTCTAGGAGATCTAGAGATATACTATCTCATCGACTGTCAGGAGGAAATAAAAGGAAATGCTTCTAAAATCTTCTCGTTAGTTCACAATTTTCCAAACTCCACTGTTGACTATTTGACTGACTTACCCCTAAGAACATGATGATCATTTTTATTATTATCATTATGTGAGAAGTCTAAGATTGCCAGATGCTAACCACAATTTACAATTTAGTGACTCTCTTATGTACTATTACTTTCATATTTCAGAATGCAAACTAGAAGAAAGTTATTTTGAAAGAAGTTTATCAGGTAGAACTTAAAAAGGTCATACTACTACCCCTCACCTCCTGGACCTATATATTTAGCAATAGAGGAGGCAGCACTGCACATATATTGTTGTCTCAAATGACTTACCACACATAAGACAAGGCAGATCTTCAGCACATTCTGATCAATTAATGGATGGTATAAATGAATTACCTGCAGCCATAGCCCTGTGGCATCCGATCCCAGCAGATCTTGGAAGCTAAGCAGGGTCAGTCCTGGTTAGTACTTGGATGGGAGACCACCTGGGAACATCAGATACTGTAGGCTTGGGAGAAGAACCTGGCAACTCACTCCCAAAAATCAATCAACCATTGAAAACCCTATGAATGGCAGAGAAGCACTGACAATAGTGCTCTGCCTGTCGTACATAGGGTCACTATGAGTCGGATACCACCTAACAACATCTTTGGGAGAAGGACCTGGAAACCCACTCCCAAAAATCAATCTGCCATAAAAACCCTATGAACAGCAGAAAAGCACTGACAATAGTGGTTTGCCTGTTGTACGCAGGGTTGCTGAATCAGATACCGACTCCGATGGCACCTAACAACAACATAAATGAATTTTCAATAGGTCATGTTATCATTATATAAGGCCAGCCACTAATCCACTGGGGAGAAATAATAAAGTATTTTCTTTTGTGGGCTTCAGTTCATTGTGTTAACTCTATTTTATGAAATGAGTTCCAAGAACAGAGATAACATTGTTGGAAGAGCTTGATGGTACATGAGGTACTAAGTCAGGATAGGTCATCAGCAAAAGTAAAATGGCCACAGAAAGCATGTTTAGATTCCAAAATATTGTTTTCCAGTGAATATAGGAAATTGTATTAATGTTGCAAAAGACTTAATATAAACAAAGTGGCATTGGTGGCTATATGTTTTTTGATAGTATAGTAATCTAGCAGAAATTCAAAGTTCATGGTTAACAAATTTGCACTGTATAATAGCTGTAGACAAAATTGCTTTAGTAATAAGAGGAAAAGAAAAAACATTAGACCCAAACATAGCCCTTGTTCTTTTCACCTTTATCAATATATTCTTGAGCTCACTGAAAGGAAATGGGCCAGCCAAGAAAAGAAAATAATAACTGTCAACATGTGGATTATCTGATCAATCTGAAAGTAAACAATTTTGCTGGTAAGAAAACTAGGTCTTGGCCCCTCTCTTAGAAGCTTCTTGCACAAAGCACTTATTTACATCCCTAGGGAACAAATTCTGCAGCTATATTTCTTCCAAGTACTTTATAATTTATCCAAATGTCTGCCACTGACCCCAAATAAAGGTAAATGTGGATTTTAATCTAGACTTTCTTCCAGATACAGTACACTTCAAAAGTCCTTCATGAAGTTTTGCTGTATGGAGGATTCCCTTACACCATTGTCTTTCAAGTTCACTCTTGTGAGGGCTCTTATGCTACAGCCATGTACTTATGGGTAGGGTTATCCCTGAAGACTTCCCTGGGAATCTCTCTTAAGAATTTTATGCTCTTTAAGTTAAACAGAAAGAATATCTTGTCATCCCATGACATGGGTTGAAAAAGATAGAAGGCAATGTGACCCCAATAGATTTAGTGCATCCAGGGACTAGTTTGTTCACTTGGTATGCCCAGAGGCTTGATCCTAAAACTGATCACTTGCATTTAGTCATGAATTTCATCTGACCATATACAAACTTGTGGATTGGTGGATCATGTAACATCCAAGACACACTAGTCAATTCATATCTCAGGGTCCATTGTATCTTGTAATTTGTTATGTAGAGGCTTTTGGTAAAATCAAACATTAATTATCAAAAGGGAAGTGATACTCTGCTATATGGTGTATAACTTTGGGACTAAAACTCAGGGAAAAAAAGTCTTCCTATTAGACTTTGCCATTTGGGAATTCTGTCCTGTTAGAGACTTCAGTCTCCTTAAAATTGACATTATCATAATGTTGATTATCATGAGGGTTAAGTGGTAGAGTAGTTCCTACTGCAACTGGGACGAGCTTCAGATTTTTCAATTATCCTATAAAATATGCACAGTAAAGTATGATTGTTGTTGTTGTTAGGTGCCATTGAATCGGTGTCTGACTCATAGCAACCCTACATACAACAGGTGAATCACTATTGTCAGTGCTTCTCTGCTATTCATAAGGTCTTCAATGGTAGATTGTTTTTTGGGAGTAAGTTGCCAGGTCCTTCTCCCAAGCCTACAGTACCTGGTATTCCCAGGTGGTCTCCCATCCAAGTACTAACCAGGTCCAACCCTGCTTAGCTTCCGAGATCTGATGGGATAGGATGCCACAGTGGTATGCCTACAGGCAAAGTATGATAGAAGAGCCAAAATAAATTTTTAAGCAATGAAGTCTATCTAAGAAGAAAAATGAGATTCCTCCAAAATAAAAAGATAATGACTGGGGATAAATAAATTCAATGTACATCATGTACATGCATGAGAATGTCATAATGAAACCCATCAATTTGTATCATGATTGCATGTTAAACAAAAAGAAATGAGAGGTCAAATAAATTCTCTACCACCTTCTCAATTAAAAAGAACAAAAGCTCTATTTAGTCTTGGAAGACTTACTCCATATCTTTAGTCTGATGGACTTTATTTCTAACCTCAGCATTCAATTTCATTTTCATTTCTTTAATTTTGAATCCTTAATACTTCCTCTTCTATTGTGCTAAGCATTAATGGAGAAATGTAAATGCCCTGGGATGGTGACGTGTTTCATAATTTCAATGACAAATTTGTGAGAGTAATCTTCCCTTGCACATAACAATTTGATATTTAGGTTTCTCCCCAAAGGAAGTCTTGAAGACATCTGCAAAAAGAACTAAATATTTGTTACATTTTTGGTAAGCTGAGGTAATATACTATACTCAATATGCTTTGCCCAGACCAAACATGAGAAGTAAAAGACAGCTTATAGGATCACCAGACCTGGGAAATCTTGCTTGGGGCCTGAAATTTCAAGAATTTTTCTGAAGAAAGAATGTTATTTTGCTTTATAAAGTTAGTAGGTAGGAGAAACACCGATGGCTTTCACCATTAACATTATAGCTTAATCCAACATCAGCTAGTCCTTGGGTTAAGGAAGTAGCAGCTTGAATTTTCTTTCAGCTACTAAGTAGAATTTCTAAGTACATCTTCCTGGATTGGGGACATAATGATTGCCAAAATATCGACCATTTGTTTTACCTACTCTGAGAGAATCTCAGTATCATTTATTTCCCCTAGTGTCAGCCTCCAGGGGAGTAGTGGATCAATGTTTGACAACGTTTAAAGTATTTCTTCTCTGAACTATACTTTTGTGGCTTTATAATTTTGGGGTTTTTTGCAAAAGATTAAGTGCCATGTTATGTATAAAAGCAATTGTATCAGTCTTTATCAGAGGATTCCATCTCATAACTAAGGAGACCAAGTTTCCTTGTCTCAATAACAAAATATAATGTTTTCTATTCTCAGAATTTCCTTGACTATTTTACACACATTATCTTTATTTTCTCAACAACCTTTCTGAGTGGTACTATTATCCTCATTTTATAAATGAAGACAGGATGTCCCAAATTACAGAGTTAGAAGGTAGAGCCAGAATCTGACCCCAGGCTGTTTGTACCACACTGTTAATGTCACGTGTTGGTATGAGAGAAACACAGCTCCTGCTTTCAGCAGTTCAGTGAAATTTCTCTGATACTGCAGATCAAATATAGTTATAGGACACTCCTTTACATTTCAGGGCATGTTTTCTAAGTCATAACCAAATACTTCCAGCACTGTCATTCTCTAAAGCTGAATTTCCACACCCCCACCCTGCTATTGTTGGTAAGTCACTGCCTGTGCCTACCCAGTCTGACCACTCCCAGTAGAATCCACAGCTCTGTCAGGGTGCCAGCCTTCACACCAGTGCAGGAAGGACAAGAGGCCCTTTTGTGGGAATTTCCTATAGCAGCCTTTCCTTCCAGCCACTATCAGGGAGGAAACCTTGTGTAGGAAACATGGTGTGAGCTCCAGCAGCCAGATAAGTGATAGATCTACTACATAAGTCTCTTCTCTCTAAACCATTGAATTTCTTTGCCAAAATTATGCCACATCTTGGCTCTTCACAGCAGTCATCATCATGAACCAAAGCTTAGTGTAATTGTACGCAGTTAAACCCCCAGCAAGCTGCCAAAACCTCAAGCCGACTGTTCTACTTTAATGTTTATTCCTAGCAAGTCCAAAAAAAAAAAAAAGAAAAGAAAAGAAAAGAAAACAGCCACAACAACAACAAAGCACACTCCAAGTATGTGTTATCTGCTGGACAAAGCATCTTTAAAATCTAAAACTCCTTCCTCTTTCTACTTTGGTCAGTATTCTGACAACTTGTGCAACTCCTCCCAGGTACATTTTCACTCCTGAGAATGGCTCTACACAGTGATGATGTCAGTGATTTATTCAAATTGTAGTTTCAGGATATGTCTCATAATTGGAAAAAAAAGGTGAGATGCATCAGGGAAGGGTTAAATGAGGAGGAAATGATTAGAAACATCCAGATGCATGACATATCCTATCCTTGAAGGCTCTGTTAACCTGTTAACCCCTCTACTGTCTACACTTCTGTAAACAAAATTCTCTATTTTGCCTACCAGGGCCCTGATCTCAGCCATGCAAAGTTAATGACACTGGGAATTCAGCTCACGCTCACATTGCCTTGTATGCTGTATGCCATGGCACTGCCTAGAGGATGGCAGAGCAAGAACTGAACTCAAGCTGAAAGGGTTCCCTTCAATGGAGTCACAAGGTTATGCCAGTTATAATACCTTTGAGTGCAAAGAACAGAAACCTAACTAAATGAATTTCCGTATGGCACTTTTTTTTTCTTATACAACAGAGGTCTGAGATAAGGGAGTTCCTTATGTTATTGTTATTGCAATAGCTCAGTAGTGTCATCAAGGACAAAGGCTCTTTTCATCTTCCTTTTCTGCCATATTCAGCATATTGGATCAGCTTCAGGCTTGCTCCTTATGGCTAGAGAATTGCTACTGCAATTCTAAGTACCATGGTAGCAAATATAGTATCTAGTCAAAAGACAGGAGTATTTACCCAACATTTCTTTTATAATGGATGAACATGTTTCCCAATACATCAAGCAGACAGCCCTTCATATCCCAAACTTGACTTTAGGTACATTGAACTGACATATTTGGCCATGAACTAACTGCAGATAAAGCAGGTAAAATGAATATCTTTCATTTTAATCTTTGGCCAAGAAATGTTCTTGAAATGAAGAAAGGGAGAGAAGTGTTGCATGCCTTAGCAATCAAGCACATTTGACACATCTATGGCCCTCAATTTTCTAAGGTGTGTATAATCAGAATATCTTGGTGTACTTAACATAGGGTCCCACAAACTTCTAGTTCATCTAGTTATTTTTCTGCATCATAATCTCTCCAAACCACTTCAATTGTTGCTGTTGTTGTTAGGTGCTGTCCAGTCGAGTCCGACTCATAGCAACCCTCATAGGATTTTCAATGGCTGACTGCTTCGGGATTGCCTTGAGAGTGGGTTGCCACGTCCTTCTCCCATTTTGTGGTACTGGGAATCGAACTCTGGACCTCAGAGACTGCAGAGCAGAGCTCTACCCACTGAGCTAAACCCCAGCCCATCTAAACCACTTCAATAGGAGGCCTATTAAGTGTCCCAAAGCTTTGAGTTTTTTGAGTTTGTCATTAAAAAACAGCAGTACAATGGGATGATGCATTAATTTCTTATTTACTCCCAAAGATCAAATTATTTGTTTCTCATCGTTGAGTAGGAGCACTTAATGCTCCCCATTTTGTTCCACTCAACTCTATTTCAGGTCTAAGGTCTATCATCCAAAACCTCACTACCAGCTCTAACATGTTTTAAACACAATCCCGAAGCAATCAGCCATTGAAAATCCTATGACGGTCTCTGTGAGTTGGACCCAACTTCATGGCACCTAACAAGAAGGAAGTGATGGCACCAGGGAGTCTTTGGCATAGGACATCTGTTGTAAGAGTGCAAAAAAAAACAATGTTGATATCCCTTTAGCTGCTCTTTTATTCTGGGTTAGGGACTCAGTTGTTACATGAATGCACCAGACAGTTGAGGGTACAATCAAGTGTATTATCTTCTTTTTGTTTCTTTAGTAGTTATTGTTGTTGTTATGTGCCGTCGAGTCAGTATCCGACTCATAATGACCCTCTGTACAACAGGGGAAACACTATTGTCAGTGCTTCTCTGCTGTTCATACGGTTTTCAATGGCAGATTGATGTTTGGGAGGGTTTTCCAGGTCCTTCTCCCAAGCCTACAGCTTCTGGTATTCCCAGGCAGTCTCCCATCCAGGTACTAACCAGGCCCAACCCTGCTTAGCTTCTGAGATCTGACGGGATTGGATGCCACAGGGCTACAGCTTCAGGCACGAAGTAAGTGTACCTCAAAGAATAAAAGCAGTAGGCCAGGGAGTGCTTAAATCCATGGGTTTAACATTTATTTATCCATTAGTTTTATAATGGGTCAATATTCGTCTGTCATTACACATAAAGAAGTTGAGAAAGTCTGACAAGGCTTCAGCATTGTTGTTGTTAGGTGCTGTTGAGTCGGTGTCCAACTCACAGCAACCCTACCTACAACAGGCAAAACACTATTGTCAGTGCTTCTCTGTCATTCATAGGGTTTTCAATGGCGGACTGATTTTTGGGAGTGGGTTTCCAGGTTCTTCTCCCAAGCCTATAATACCTGGTGTTGCCAGTTGGTCTCCCATCCAAGTACTAATCAGGCCCAACCCTGCTTAGCTTCTGAGATCTGACGGGATCAGATGCCACAGGGCTACAGCTGCAGGTGGCTTCAGTAGTTACATATTGTAAAAAATGATCATTTTGTTACCATTTACTATAGAGTACATTTCTAGGCAGAATTTCATCTAGGCCACATCATCTAGGATGAGCCTACTTCAAGAAAAGATATTACTCATCATCTTTGAATTATATATTATAATCCTTGATTCCTTTATTTGTGGCTGGATGAGAAGCATTGCCTTCACTGAACATGGATGTCATACACTCTGAGGTTATTGTTAAATCAGTATTTCTTAGAGGGATACAGTGAATTTCAAATGTGCTTTAGACTTTATTTCTGAACCAATCCAAGGCACTAACAGTAGCCATTTAGAAAATGGCTATTTCCTACAGATCAACATGCAAGTATGTTGCTTATTAATTAACATAGAAGTAGTAATATCCCTTTTGTATGGATGAAGAAATAAAATCCAGGAAAATGATTTTCCCCATATCAAACAACATGGAAATATATCTATACTCATTAAATTCTTTGACTTTGAATAACTGGAAAGAAAATAGTGAAAAGGTAAGTCCATTTATATTCAGCTATGCTTCAAAACAATGACATATAAAAGCAACCATAAAAAGAAAGCAAAGTATTAACTAGGCCTTAAATGTTTATAGCTGATTTTGTTTCAAGTAGTTTTAAGTATTAAATTTAAAAAATTGAATATAAGATATGCCTGAATTTTAAGTAACACTCTCCGTCCTGGTGGAATTTTACTTATATCCTCAGTTTCTTAAATACATTCTGTTTCAGAATATTTTTTGAAGCTGTTTTTCCCCTTTTATTATATTGGAAAGAAATGAACTCTATTGTGGCCATTCCATGCCATTGAGATCAGATGTTGTATGCTCACTAGATAACAGACATATTTCTCTTATTTAAAATATGCACTTCTCTGTTGATTAAAGTTGATTATAGTAGTATTAATCTTGTTAAGAATTCCTTAATGCAAACACTTAAATGCTACATTACACCATTTATCAGAGGACTTTAAGCCATCTCAGAAATACCTTCTCATTTATAAGTTATGATTTTCCAAAGTGAAACTTGCATTTGTCATTATTATCAATGACATGTAGGTTTTCCCCTGATTATAACCATGCCTAGACAGAATAGCACAAACTAACCTGGGTAATGATTTTGATCTATATTCTGATGTTGTATACATGCCTTTCATTTTAATTTGTATTCAGATATTCCCATCAGGAGGCAAGAGTCTAATTGATTGTTCTGAAGACAGAGTACATATCACATCAAAATAATTGGAAATCTGAGGAATAGCTTTGTATACATAATGCACTTTCTCTAGTTAAGATTTCTTTTGTATTTGAGGTTGTGCAGTCAAAATGCAAACATTGTGAAAAGTATTAAACTGGCATTTATTGTTATGAATATTCTGAAATTTATAACCTTGTGCATTTAAAGCCACACAAAATTCAAGTATGAGTGGTTTGATTATTGTATTAGTCTAAACTAAATTTTATTCAAAACAATATTTTTTTAAAGATGAATATGGATGATCTGGATTCAAATTCTGACTATGTACTAGTTCACCTCAAGGTCAAGCTTTCTTAAGCCTCTTCTAATCTAAAAATAGGCTATAAATAATTTAGAGTACATTTGTTAGTATTACATTAAGTAACATACGTGAAAATGGCTCCCTACTACAAGCTTTGGGTAAATATTTTTCTATGTTTCGTCTTGGCAGATTTTTAGTCTATTTAAATGCTATACAAGATAAGGGAAATTACAGTTCACAAACAAAATTCCTAACTTTTTTTCCACCCTGAACAATTAAAACTGGTGGATTTTGAATTCAAACAAGGATTTTGGTGATCAAGTGTCAATTTTAATGGTTAGTCCATTGTTTCCTTATTGTTGTTATGAGCCATCGAGTTGGGTCCCACTATAGCAACCATATTTACAACAGAACAAAACACTCCCTGACATTGTGCTATACTCAGCACTGTTTCAGTGTTTCTCTGCTTCTCATAGGGTTTCCAATGGTTCATTGTTTCTGGAGTGGGTCATGGGATCCTTCTCCCAAGCCTGTAGCACCAGGTATTTCCAGGCAGTGTCCCATCCAAGGACTAACCAGACCTGACCCTGCTTAGCTTCTAAGATCTGTCAAGATCAGACACTAGGGTGGTATGTATGTAGACTTTCATTAATTACTTAATCAAATATTCATATTCCTAAGGAGTGAGAAAGACTAAGACTTTCTGGCAGCTGTTGAAGAATGCCTTCCCGGTGCAAAGTCTCTGCCTGCTTGTTCTCCATTCCTGCCTCCAATCCAATGACTACCTTACAGCCCATGCTTTTCTTTTTCAACTGTAAATGTACTATGTCCTCACCTCCGCTTTTGAAATGCTCTTCCCTTTACCTTGAATCACTAGTCTATTATCTAATTATTTTGCCTCACATCTCAATGCATAATACCTACTTTAAACAGACTTACCTCACATCATAACTTTCCCAACAAAATTATTTTTTTTACAGTTCTATTCTCTACTCTTTTATCACTGGAGAAGGTAGTTGCTCAACAGGAGCAGCTATAAGGTACTAAATGTTTGTTGGCTGAATCCATACCCATAACATTATTGCCTTGTTTTCTTGTCCTCTTTGTACATTAGGAATGAAGGAAAGGTCCTGAATCAGCAATCCAATATGTAGATATACCAGAAAAAAATCAACATAATTTTCCCAGTTTACCTTTGTATTTTGGAGTTCAGGCTTCCTGTCAATTCCATGAATTCAAACAATTTCAGAGGGAAAAATGAGAAACTGATAAACAATTTGGTCTACATCATGAATTTACCTTGGTCTGATCATGAGTTTGAGGAGAAAGAAGACAGACAGTAGTTTCAAAGGACAATGAACTATTAGACTTTATGCACCTAATATCTTATAGGCCAGTTCCCATCATACCTCTGATGTATTATTGGGCATCAGCTCTTGGACACCACATAAAAATAATATGAAGAAATTCTCATTTAGCAATTTTAAAACTTTATTCTATATGTCTAAAAATATCCAATGAATACAATAAAGGAGTCTAAATTTTTAAAAAAACAAAACAGATATCACAATTAAATATTAAGGTCACATTAAAAGAAAATAAATATAATCATGCATAACATAACATTTTAGACAATGACAAACTGCATATATGACAGTAGTCCTATAAGACTATAATGAAGCTGAAGAATTTCTATTGCCTAGGGATATCAGAATCATTACAATATTCAAATGGAACCCATTACTCAGATATTTGTGGTGATGCTGAGGTAAACAAACCTACTGTTCTGCCAGTCCTATGAAAATATAGCACATGCAATTATGGATAGTACATATTATTTGGGGCTGGGATTTAGCTCAGTTGGTAGAGTGCCACTCTGCAGTCTCTGAGGTCCCGAGTTCGATTCCCAGCACTGCAAAAATGAGAGAAGGATGTGGCAACCCACTGCCAAGGCAATCCTGATACAATCTGCCATTGAAAACCCTATGAGGGTCGCTATGAGTCGGACACGACTCGAGGACACCTAACAACAACATATTATTTGGTAATGATAAGAAGCAACTGTTGCTGCCTTATGTATTTACTATGCTTTTATCATTATTTTATAATGTAATCCTTCTACATAAAAACAAAGGTCATATAATTTGGTCTGTTCTTACACCAGGAGAAGCCTCATATATCTTTGGTTTACTGTGTCTTTGGATTACATCAAGAAGCCATGTGGGGTGATTGACCTATACCATGTAGGTTTGTGTTCCAACAAAGAGAAAATCACTAATGATACATTTCCCAGAATGTATTGCTGTTGTTAAGTGACACATTACTGAACAAACTTGTAAAACATGTATCAGGGTCCCCTGTTTATACATAGATTATATTCGGAAACACAAAGAAAATCCAGCTCTTTATTTTCAGTTTATAGATGTGATGTTACCAAGGCCACCACCTCCTGGGCAATATTGATCTTTTAGAATAAATCATAATTATTTTAGAGTATTGAAACAATTTTAAAGTATTGAAAATATTTTAAACTTAAAAAATAACATTCCCTTTTAGAGCACTCAGTTCTGTTGGAACTCTCTGTTCTACTTTTTCTTTCCAAATTTGGGCTGGAATTTAGCTCAGTTGGTAGAGTGCTGCGCTGCAGTCTCTGAGGTACCAGGTTCAATTCCCAGCACTGCAGAAATGGGAGAAGGGCCTGGCAATCACTCCCAAGGCAATCCCGAAACAGTCAGCACATGAAAACCCTATGAGGGTCGCTATGAGTCGGATACCAACTTGATGGCACCTAACAACAACAACAATCCATGCTAGACCTGGGATGATTATGAACAAACATCATTATGAGTCCCTCATCACATAAGTACTTTCTGCAGCTCTGGAACCCACTCATAAGGTGCTTCATTTATACAAAATTTACAAAATTAATGTGTATTAGCCACAGCTGATGGAAACTATAGTCTCTGTCCACTCTGCTTTCTTTTCTGTCAGTTTTCCTCTTGCTTTTAGTGTTGGTGTGGCTAAAATAAGTTTTGGAGTTACCCTCTAGGGCCATTTAGCAGAGAATACATACATAGTATAAGTTTAGAGAAATATATTTTTATAGTTTGTGGTCACTGCTGTGTAAGCTAAATTATTGCTGACATTCCTGAAATGTTTCAAGGAATAACACAGTCAGTTTAAAGAATATTTGAGGAGACTTGAAATGTCCTGAAATTGAAAGCTCATATAGGACAGAAGTTTCCTAGAGGGCTTTCTATATTTGACAGCAGTGGAAAAAGAGTACATGGCATTACTGATTAGAAACTATGAAGCCAAAAAAGAGGTTTTCTACAACTTATATTACTTTTTAAGAAGTTAATTACAAATTAATAGTTTTTGAAAGCAATTTTTTATTAACAATGTCAGAGAAAAGACAGTTACTTTTCTAATCTTTCTGTACAGAGGTGTTACAGAAGAGGCAAAAGTATATGCAGTCCCCTTGTCTTTCCTGGAGCATTTGACAACATTTGAAAATTGTTTTTCTTTTTGTAAATTCTTTTATATCCTGAATAAATGTGTTTGTTTTTGCTCCTGATTTTTTGCTTGCAAATTTTTTTCCCCAAAAGCCACAGCAACATTTTAAGTTTCAGGCACTACTAAGAATAAGGTTTCTTTGGATGTGCTTAATGTGAACTTTTTCACTACTGCCACTCGAGGCTTGAATTTTTTCTTCACTTCTTTAAGCTTCAGAAACACAGAGAGTGTTCTTTTCTTTTGGTTTTCTGCCTCCAGCTCCTTGCACATGTCATTATAATATTTGTTTTTGTCTTCTCGAGCTGCCTTCTGAAATCTTCTGTTAAGTTCCTTAACTTCATCATGTCTTCCTTTCACTTTAGCTGCTGGAAATTCAAGGGCAAGTTCTACTGTCTCTTTTGACATGTAATTTGGTCTTTTCTTTTTTTCTTGTCTTTTTAAGAACTTTTTGCTTCCTTCTTAAATGATAACTTTTATGTCATGCCACAACAGTTCTGGTCTCCTATCATTTGTGTCTAATTCATTAAACCTATTTTTGAGGTGGTCTCTGAACTCAGGTGGGATATACTCAAGGTCATACCATGGCTCTCATATACTTGTTCTAATTTTCTTCAGCTTCAGTTTGAACTTGCATATGAGAAGTTGATGGTCTGATCCACAGTCAGCACCTGGTCTTGTTTTGACATTTTGTACTGAGCTTTTCCATTGTCTCTTTCCACATATGTAGTCAATTTGATTCCTGTATGTTCCATCTGGTGAAGTCCATGTGTATAGTCTCCGTTTATGATGTTGAAACAATGTATTTGCAATGAAAAGGTCATTGGTCTGACAAAATTCTATCATGCGATCTCCACCTTTGTTTCTGTCACCAAGACCATATTTTCCAACTACTGAGCCTTCTTCTTTATTTCCAACCTTTTGCGTTCCAGTCACCAGTGATTATCAGTATGTCTTGATTACATGTTTGATCTATTTCAGATTGCAGAAGCTGATAGAAGTCTTCCCTTTCTTCATTTGTGGCCTTAGTGGTGGGTGCATAAATTTGAATAATAGTCATATTAACTGGCCTTCCTTGTAGGTGTATGGATATTATTCTATCACTGACAACATTGTATTTCATGACAGATCTTGAAATGTCTTTTTTGATGA
>VMDO01031885.1:0-19574 GCA_007922755.1 Pedetes capensis
TTGGGGATTTTTTAAAGCACCCCATACATAGGGCCCCTCTAACCAGCATGAGAGGCTAACACTCAGGCTACATTCTACTCACTCCTTTATCCCCCCTCTCATTAGAAGATTAGGCTTGAGAGAAGGACTTGGAAACCCACTCCCCCCAAACAATCTGCCATTGAAAACTCTATGAATAGCAGAGAAGCAGTAAGAATACTGTTTTGCCTGTTGTATGTACGGTTGCTATGAGTTGGAATCAACTCAATGACACCTAACAACAGCAACAATGTTATACCTGAAGGAACTAGGGATAAAAGAAAAAAATAAAATAAGCTTAAATTTAGAGGAGAAAAGGAAATAATAATAATAAGAGCAGGAGTAAATGAAACAGAATCTAGAAAACATTAATAGAACTAAGACTTTTTGTAAAGATAAACAAAATTTACAAAATTTTAGGTCAACTTAGAATAAAAGAAAGGAGACTCAGATAAAATAGAAATGAAGGAAGATAACACAGAAATACAGAGGCTTATAATAAGCTATTGTGAAAAAATACATGCTAAAAAATTGGGTAATTTAAAAAAATATGGATAAATTCCCAAAAACATATGTTGTACCAAGATTGAATCATGAAGATTGAAATGCTTGCTGATTCTGTATCCAGTTTTAGAAAATCAAATTAGCTGTCACCAGCTATAAAGTGTATGAAAGATATTTGTATTTGTTATAATTTTTAAATATATAAAGCCAATAAAATATACTAATTATAAATGACTTTTAATTTTGAATATACATTTAAAATTTTCTCATAAAACTATGACCAGTTTCCCTGATAAACATTGATGCAAAAATTCCATAATAAATTTCTTGCAAACCAAATATAGCAACACATGAAAAAGATCATACACCATGATTAAGTGGGCTTTATTCCACAGGTACAAGGCTAATTCAATAAACACAAATTGCTGGGCATGGGCACTTGCTAGTAATCCCAGCAACTCAGGAGGCAGAGGCAGGAGGATCACAGGTACAAGGCCAGAGGCAGCTGCATAACTTAGCAAGACCCTGTCTCAAAACAGAAAAAAAAAAAAAAAAAAAAAAAAAAGACTGTGGCTGAAATACCATGGTAGAGCACTTCTAAACTACATGAGGCCCTGACCTCAATGCACAAATACCCCCACAAAATATCAACATACACAAATCAATTAATGTAATTCAACATATCAAAAGAAAGACTTGCAGACAGAAATCACATGATCATCTCAATGAGGAAAAAGCTTTTGACAAAGTCCAACATCCCTTCATGATAAAATTCCTGAAATCTTGGGTATAGAAGGAACATATCTCAACATTATAAAGGCTATATATGAAAAACCTATAGCCAACATCATATTAAACAGGAAAAAATTGAAAACATTCCAAGATCAGGAACAAGACAAGGATGTCTACTCTCTCCTCTCTTATTCAATATTGTAAGTAAAGTCCTAACTAGCAATCAGGCAAGAGAAAGAAGTAAAAGGAAAACAAATTGGAAAAGAAGAACTCAAATTATCCCTATTTGCAGATGGCATAATCCTATACTTGTTGTGAGGTGCCCTGGAGTCAGTATCTGACTCATAGCAACCCTACGTACATGAAACACTATTGTCAGTGCTTCTATGCTGTTCATACGGTTTTCAATGGTGGATTGATTTTTGGGATTGCGGGGTCCTTCTCCCAAACCTACAGCACCTGGTGTTCCCAGGCAGTCTCCTATTCAAGTACTAAACCAGGCCTGACCAGGACCAGGAGATTGGTTACCACAGGGCTATGGCTGTAGTCAATCCTATACTTAAAGGACCCTAAAAACTCCATTAGAAAATTCTTAGAGCTAATTAGCTCCTTCAGAAAAGTAGCAGCATACAAAATTAACATGCAAAAATCTGTAATATTTCTTTACACCAATAGCAAACAGGAAGAGAAAGAAATAAAAATACAATCCCATTCACAGTAGCCCACCAAAAAGTTAAATATTAGGAATAAATCTAACCAAAAATCTTAAAGAACTCTATAATGCAAATTTCAAAACACTAAAGAAAGAAATAGCACGAGATACTTGAAGATGTGAGGACCTCCTTTGCTCATGGATTGAAAGAATTAATATGGTGAAAATGCCCATACTACCAAGACAATTTACAGATTCAATACAATACCCACCAAAATCACAATGATATAATTCACAGAAATAGGAATAACAATACTAAAATTCATATGGAAGCACAGAAGACCTTGTATAGCCAAAACAGTGAAAAGAGGTATCACAATACCTCGCCTCAAATTATGTTACAGGACTATAGTGGCAAAAACAGCTTGCTTACTGGCACAAAACAAGCATGAAGGTCAATAGCACAGAACAGAAGACCCTGACACACACCCACACAATTATAGCCACCTGATCTTTGACAAAGGCAGCTGGGATTTAGCTCAGTTGGTAGAGCTCTGTGCTGCAGTCTCTGAGGACCGAAGTTCAATTCCCAGCACCGCAAAAATGGGAGAAGGACCTGGCAATCCACTCCCAAGGCAATCCCAAAACAATGAGCCAATGAAAACCCTATGAGGGTCGCTATGAGTCGGATACCGACTCAACAGCACCTGACAACAACAACAACGATCTTTGACAAAGGTGCCAAAGGCATACATTAAAGAAAAGATAGGCTTTTCAACAAATGTTGCTGGGAAAGTTGGATATACATATGTAGAATAAAAATAGACCTGTACCTCTCAATCTGTTTGGAAATTAACTCAAAATGGATCACAGACTTCAACATAAAACCAGAAACTGTATAATTACTAGAAGAACAGAATAGGGAACACAGTCCAACACATAAGCATAGGCAAGCTTTTCCTTAATAAGACTCCAGTTGCCCAGGAAACTGTACCAAGAATTGACAAATGAGATTACATAAAACTAAAAAGCTTCTTTACAATAAAGGAAACAATTAATAAAGGGAGGGCCCACAGAATGGGAGAAAATCTTTGCATCCTACACATTTGATAGAAGATTAATTTCTAGAATATCCAAAGAACTTAAGAAATTAAACACCAAAGTAATAAATGATCCAATAAATAAGTGGGCAATGGAATTGAACAGACAGTTCTCCAAAGAAGAAACACAAATGACCAATAAATACATTTTTAAAATGTTCAATGTCCCTAGCCATCATGGAAACGCAAATCAAAACTCCCAGAGATTCCATCTCACTCCAGTAAGAATGGCCAATTTTAGCAAAACAAATAACAACAAACATTGGCAAGGAGGCTGAAAAAAAGGAACCCTTTTACATAATTGGTGGGGCTATAAGTTAGTTCAGCCACCATGGAAACACATTTCAAAGAATCAATTAAGCAGCATTTCATTCCCTTTTATTTTCAAGAAGAATTTTGCAAAATTGGCATTAATTCTTCTTTAAACATTGAGTAGAATTCTCCTCAGAAAACTAAAAATAGAACTACCATATGATCCAGCTATACCACTTTTAGGAATATACCCAAAGGAGAGAAGTCATCATATCACAGGACTCCTACACTTCCATATTTAATGCAGCCCTTTTTGCAGTTGCAAAGGTATGAAATCAACCAAGATGTCCATCAACAGAGGATTGGATTTAAAAGTTGTGGTATATATATACAATGGAATATTATTCGGAAGTAAAAAAGAATGAAATTATGTCATTTGTAGCAAAATGATGGGACTAGAGAGTATCATTTTAAGTGAAATAACCAAGACTCAGAGAAATATCACATATTCTTGTTCATATTCAGGACTTAAATTTAATTTAAAGGAAAAATATACATATATATGTATAATTTCAATTTTTATATATTATATTTAAATGTACAATCATACTTATCTAAGAATGGAAAATACAAGTGGACCCCATATGAAGGGGGAGGGCACCAGTGGGAGGAAGAGATGCACAATATAGGATGCAACTCTATGGAAATACAAAAATAAGAAAGAGAAAGAAGAAAAAGGAAAGGAAAAAAATGTGTAAAACTTATGGTTGCATACAACTCTCATTACATGCTACTTAAGATTATTACTTTTCTTCATTTTTTGTGGGAGGGGTTATTGTTTATTTTGTTCTGTAAAATGTATACAGAGATGGAAGTGTAAGCAATGCTGATTTGATAGTTGCCAAACAGATATATCAACTGTTCCTCACTAATGTATAAACTACTACTAATTTAAAAAGTCTGCTGTTCATAGCGTTTTCAATGGCGGATTGTTTGGGAGTGGATTGCCTCTGGGAATGTTTCATTCTATTGTTCATAGGCTCACTATGAATTGGACCTTACTTGACAGCATGTAGCAAAAACAACAACAACAATAATAAAAAATTCTCATAAATCTTTGGAATTTTTTCCAACTCAAGAAATTAGAAAAAAGAATAATCAAACAAAATAAGTAGAAGAAATTTTATAATAGAGAATTACATAAAGAAAAAAGAAAAGAGAAAAACAATTGAAAAAGTAACAAAAGTTCCATTTCTTTTTATATACTAACAGTCCTAATAAAGAAAAAGGAAAGAAAATATTAATCCCAGGATTAAAATAGTACATCAATATAGAACCTGCAGACATCAAAGTCATAATAAGTAATGGAAAACTCTACACAAATTTGACAATTAGATGAAATGTGCCAATTCCTTAAACATGATAAACTGTCATGATTATGAAATAGATATGTAATATATAACATTAAATGTACATAAGAAATAGATCATTTGAGAAGCCATATAAATATTAAGGAAAATGAATTCATAATTTTACAACTCCACTCTTTCCAAAATATCTCAGGACCCAGATGGGTTTGTAGGAGAATTCTACTAAGTGTTTAAAGAAGAATTACTGCCAATTTTGCAAAATTTTTCCAGAAAATAAAAGGGAATAAAACACTGCCTAATTGATTCTTTGAAGCCTGTGTTTCTGTAGTATCAAAACAAGATAGAAAAAAGAAAGAAGAAGAAAACTACAGATCTGTATCAGACCAAATGAATATAGAGGCACAATTCCTTAGAAAATATTAGCAAATAGAATGCATTAGTATATAAAAGAATTATATAAGATGATCAAGTGGGGTTTATTCTAAGGAAGCAAGACTATATGTGAAAATCAATCAATGTAACTTATCATCTTCATGCTAAATAATCAAAATCACATAATCTGATCAATCGTTGCAGAAAAGGCATTTGACAAAATTCATCACCTTTTCATGGTGAAAACATGATAAATATAATAATGATGAAAATTCTCATAAAACTAAGAATGACAGGAAATAGTCTCAATTCAATAATAAAAATCTGCAGTAAATCTTCAGCCAACATATTTAATGGTAGGATAATTCTTCCTTTTAAGATTGGGAACAAGGTGAGAGTTTGCTCTCACCACTGTTAATACACATACTACTATAAATCCTAACCAGGTGAACAGGACAAAAATAAAGAAAGGAAGAAAAGAAGGACATGAAAGATGCACAGTTTAAAAAGGAAGAAATAAAAATCATTCCTACTTGTAGAGGGCATTGTTATTTATATAAAAAAATCCATAAGAATCCCTAAGACTCAAAAAACATTCTAGAGCTCATAGTAGTTTAGTATGGTCACAGAATACAAGCTCAATACACAAAAAAATCAATTATATTTCAGTGTACCAGCAATGAACACACAAAAACAAAAAAATCAATCTTCATAATTACTCAAAAAAGAAATGCTTCAGTGTACATCTAACAATATTTGCACTGGAATTATATCCTGAAAACTACATAAGTGTTGAAAGTGATCAAAGAAGATCTAAATAAGTATAGAGATACATGATATTTGTGGATTGAAAGGCTTAACATATTAAACATGCCAATTTTCTCCAAATAAATACACATGTTTAATACAATCCCTTTCAAAATCCCAGGAAATCTTCTGCAAATAGACAAACTATTCTAAATTTATATGGAAAGGAAAATAAATTTGAAAAGTTAAAGCAACTTCAAAAAGAAAATTGAAATGAGTGGAATCAAATATACCCTATTTCAAAACTTACTTATAAACAATATTAAATATTGTGTGGTATTTGTGAAAGATTAGACCTATAGACCAACTAAAGAGAATAGAGAATACATAAATAGCCCCACACATATACAGTCAAACTGACCTTTGACAACTGTTGAAAGCAATTGAAGAAAGAAAGGATAATCTTTTTAATAGATGATGCTGAAGCAGCTAGATATTTTTAGACCAACAAAAAGAAAAAAGAAGTTCAACTTAAACTTCATGCTTTTCATAAAAATTAACTATGTTGTTATTGTTAGGTGCTGTTGAGTCAGTGTCTCACTCATAGAGATCCTATGTACAACACGGGAAACACTATTATTAGTGCTTTTTTGTTGGTCATAGGGTTTTCAATGGCAGGTTGATTTTTGGGTGTGGGTTTCCAGGTCCTTCTCCCAAAGCTACAGTATCTGGTGTTCCCAGGCTGTCTCCCATCCAAGTACTAACTAGGGCCAACCCTGCTTAGCTCCTAAGATCTGACTGGATCAGAGGCCACAAATGCTACAGCTGCAGGCAAAGTTAACTATAAATGATCATATATTTAAATGTTACACATGATCTTAACCAAAAGGCCAAGAAGCAATTATTTAAAAGAAATAAAATATAAGAATACAAAAATATTTTATATATAAGAAAATATAGGAGAAAATTGTTGGGATCCAAAGCTTGGTGAAAAAATCTTAGACATGACATTAAAAGTGTAATCCATATTTATAAAGGCAATAAATTTTACTTTGACAAAATTAAAAACTTTTATTCTGCAAAAGATATAGCTTAAAGAAAGAAAAATCAACTACAGAGTGAGAAAAAACAATTTATCTTACAAAGGGCTCATATCTATAATATATAAAGAATTCTACAAACTTAATGTTAAAAATAAAAACATTTAGAAAATGGCCTAAAAACATGAAGCAAATATATGAAAAGAAAACAAACACATGAAAAAATGTTCAATATAAGTAGTTACTAGAGAATGCAAATTATGCTACAAAAATATCATCAAACACCTGTACAAAAGTTAAAATAAAGAAAGATAATACTAAATTTTGATGAGGATATGGAAAAATAAAAATTCTCATACATTGCTGATAGAAATGTAAAATGGAAATGCAGCACTATAAATTAGTTTGACAGTTTCCTAAAACACACACACACAAACAAATACACACACGCACACACACACACACATACACACACACACTCTCTTACCATTAACAACCCAGTATTTATACTTTTGTTATTTATCCCATGAACTAAAAACTTCCAAACAAAAATCTGAATATGACAGTTGATAAGACCTCTTTTCTTGTAACACAAAACAAACCAGAAACTAGAAACATCCCAAAATAGAATAAATTGTAGTATACCAATATTATTCAAATAAAATAAAATTCCTAATATTATACAAAAATGGAAAGGAATAAACTATATACACAACTAGAATGGAGCTAGGGGGCATTATGTAGAGTAGAAACCAAAACCTTAAATTTTTATTTATGTAAAATTCTTAAAATAACAAAATTCTAGAGATGGAAAACAGTAGTTGTCAGAGGATGGGAATGTTGTGGTGAGGGTAGGCATTAACTGTAATTAGGAGGCATAGGGAAGACTTGTAATGGACTACTTCTGTATCATGATTATGGTGGCGGTAACATGAATATTTGCATGTAACAAAGGGGCATATAAATATATACGTATACCTTTGTTGTTGTTGTTAGGTGCTGTCGAGTTGAGTCTGACTCATAGTGACCCTACGTACAGCAGATTGAAACACTTCCCAATTCTGTGCTAGGCACATGATCTTATTTTTAAGCCCATTGTTGTAGACACTGTGTCAATCCATCTGGTAGAGGGTTTTCCTTTTTATCAATGACCTGCCACTCTCCCATACATGATGTCTTTCTCCAGGGATTGGTTTCTCCTGACTACATGTCTGAAATATGTAAGACCAAGTCTAGCCATGCTTGCTTCCAAGGAGCACTCTGGTTGCACTTCTTCTAGGACAGATCTATTGGTTCTTTTGGCAGTCCATGGTATATTCAATAGTCAACTCCAGCACAATAATTTAAAAGTATCAATCCTTTTCCTGTCTCCTTTGTTCAATAGCCAGCTTTCACAACCATATGATGTGACTATGGCATGAATCAGGCACACCTTCATCTTCAATGTGACATTTTTACTTTTCAATACTCTAAAGAGATCTTTTGTCACAGCTTTTCCCAGAGCAATGCATCTTTTGATTTCTTGACTGCTGCTACCACAGGTATTGATTATAGAGCCAAGCAAAGCAACATCTTGGACAACCTCAATATTTTCTCCATTTATTTTGAAGTTTCATACTGATCTAATTGTTAGGATTTTTGTTTTGTTGATGTTTAGTCACAACCCATACTAAAGGCTATGATCTTTGATCTTCATCAGTAAATGTATTAAATCCTCTTCACTTTCAGCAAGTAGAGCTGTGTCATCTGCATAACGCAGATTGTTAGTGAGTCTTCCTCCAATCCTGATGCCTCCAACCCTTCCTCCAATCCTCCAATCCTCCAATCCTCTTATATTCTACCTATGCCAAATTCCTGGTTTTATCGTGTACTATGTATAAGATGTGGGCTGGGATTTAGCTCAGTTGGTAGAGCGCTGCGTTGCAGTCTCTAAGGTCCTGAGTTCAATTCCCAGCACCGCAAAAATGGGAGAAGGGCCTGACAATCCACTCCCAAGGCAATCCCGAAACAGTCAGCCATTGAAAACCCTGTGAGGGTTGCTATGAGTTGGATACCAACTCGAGGGCACCTAACAACAACAACAACATGTATAATATGTAACCATTGAAGGAAACTGGTAAAGTGTACATAGATCCTCTCATCCTACCTTTGAAAGCCCCTGTGAACCTATTTTTATATTAAAATAAAAACATTAAATAAAAATAATTTAGGCCAAGTTTACTTGTTCATATTCTGTAGAGGAGATCTGTTCTGTGGGGCATAACAAAGGTGCTGAACAACAGACCAGGATGAATCTTATCAAAGCTACTTGGAATAATGTCAGCATATCATTCTCCCTCCTCCCCACTGAACTACTGAACTCCAAGAGCCTATGTAGCAAGAAACAGAAATTTTTCAAAAAATTTTATAGGTTTGTTGTGAAGATAAAGATAAAATAATAAATGTGAAGTCTTCAAGAACTATTAAACAGAGTTTGGAAGACTTTTTTCAGTAAAGAGCTAGAAAGTATATATTCTAAGGTTGTGGGACATAGGATATATTTTGTAATACTCTATCATCATTTTTTTTAAAAGCAGCTATAGACAGTGTATAAAGAATAAACATGGTTGCATTGCAGTCCAGATACTTACAAACAAATCTGGTGGGCAGGTTGTAGTTTGCTGATGCCTGCTTAAAGCCCTATATAAAATCCTATTTTTGTACTTAGATCTTTAATCTAATGTAGGTAGGAAAGTAAAAAGAAACTTTGGACTTAGGAGAGCTGACTTCTAGTTTTATACTGACTCTTGCCTCCCTGAATTATAAAACGAAAAAGGTAAACAGTAAAATCTCTTCCAAGATTTCACGTTTAAGTCTACCATTGATCACATAGATAATACTCATGAAACATCTTTTCTCAGGTTGTGAAATATGAAAAATATTTGATCATTACCAACCATTACGTTTACACTTAGCAGGTACATCATCAGCATGGATCATTGGCCCATGAATATTTATACAACTTCTTTATTCAACGGAATGTTTCTACTGAAAGGAAAAACTAAGTGAAAAAACCAAAATAATGTAGCAAATTTATTTTTGTATGTCATATTTTATCAAATTCCATTTCAAGCTGCACGTCTCAACTGAAAAGTATCCATATCCTTTAAGATACAGGTCTTTTGGCTAATTTGCTTAAAATTTCATTGAAATGTATATTTTATTAAGGTGCTATAATTATTTTAAAGTTATTATTCAACTTAATAAAAATTACACACTTCTCCAAAGCAATTGGAGAAGGATGTGGCAACCCATTCCAAAGGCAATCCCAATAAACAATCTGCCATTGAAAACCCTATGAGGGTCGCTATGAGTTGGACACAAATCAATGGCACCTAACAACAACAACAACAAAGCAATATGTCCAATCACATGTTTCTAATCTCTACTTATTGTTTTCTAGACACTTCAAATGTAGTGTGGCTTGGCTGGGGGAGCCATACTTAATATAAAACATTATTTTGGAAAAAAGGTTTAAATACATCAATAAAAATACATAAAATCAAATGAACTGTCATCAACTCTAGATTGTGTTAGAGATATTAGTGGTTGTTATAAATCTTAAGAAGATAACAAAACTAACAAAATACATTAATTATAAATGCATTTGGATTTTAAATATATATTTATTAAAGTTTATAGTTATCAAGCATTTAGAAATTTTTCTTAAAGATAAATGGTAGAAAATATAAAATAAACATCCCATCACTAGGAGAGTTCAAGAAATATCTGATAAATGTTAAACATGTCATTAAGAAAATATGTACATGGCAAAAGAATTGGATTCACAAATGCCAAAGGTAATTTCCAGTTTTACAAGTTTATAAAGCCAAACAAACTATAAAATCTACTTCTTGAATATATTAGCTCAAGATTTTTAAAAATGTTCTTTATAGGCAGGATATAGTAGAGGAGGCTCAACAGATGCTCAGACATGAATGAGAACAATAAAAAGACACAGATCTTTTAATAGAGTGTGAAAATATGTTTATAGATTTCCACAGATGAGCCCTGAGTCACCGACAGCTGGTTATTGGCAGAACCCTAATGAAAATGTGTGTTTCTTAGTTCTTATTCTAGGGTTCTTTCCACCCTTCCACTTTGAGACCACATAGAGAAAAATAACACAAGAACAAGAAAAAAGCAGAATATAGACAAGGCCTAAATGCTATAAAATAAGCTGAAAATCAGGGCTTTCTTTGAGATATTCACCTAACAACTCAGAACATGTCTGAAAAAGATAAAAAGAGTAGTAAAAAAACATGGGAGATGCAAATCATCCTAGCTGAAGGGGATGCCTGGCACTGGTTCTTTTAAACAACAACAAAAGCTAAGTGTGGAACAAGAGTGAATTGCTTTATATACTGTCTTGACTTAACAAAAGAAAACCATAAGATGTCTATTTCATTCATTCATTCATTCATTCATTCAGCAAAAATTTCTTAGTACCTACTGGCTGGTATTTGCATGCTAAATCCTGCAAAGTTAAGCCAGAAAGATTTGACTAAGCCTCCAGGAACACACTCAAATAAAGGAAACTGATGATTTACCAAGGGATATTAAAATTATAAGAACTATGTTAGAGAAAGTAGAATAGGGAGAAGCTTACACAGTGAAAGAGAGGCAAAAGGAACTTGCTAAAGAGGGTGGCATTCATCCAAGACTAATGGAGTGAGTTAGAACTGGGCATTAAAGGTGGAGGAAAAGAGTGTTCCAGGTGAGGAACTCTTTCTCTACTTCTGTCTCCACTTCTCTGCATACCTGGGAGAACTGGTACATCTGCTTGGATCTGATGAAACCACCAACCACCTGTTTTCAAATTTCTGTGCAGGTGTAGCCTCTATTCAGATCTAAATGTTTCTTAGCTTGTCCCTTCTTCTATCTCTCGCCTCACATTTGGAGATATTTGTCCAGATCAATCATTTAAATTAAGACCTGATCTCACCACTGAACTACAAATCAATGTGTCCAATTACATATTTCTAATCTCTACTTGTTGTTTACTAAACACTTCAAATGTAGCATGGCTTGGTTAGGGTAGCTCTCCACCTTTCACCTTCACTGTTGAATGTGCAAGCTTTCTTGGAATATATTAATATTAGCAAGAGGAGCCACAGTTGGGAAGGAGAGAAAAGGGGAAGTATTTAAGTGAAGACACAAAGGATTAGTAGGATTTAACTATGCATCAAAGAAGTAAAACACTATTCTAGCTGAATGAAGATCCTCTCTAGTTTTATTTTATCCCTTAGTAATAATTATCCCTATAAGGCATAAGTGATTCTTATTTTATTCTTAATTGTTTTTATCCCAAATTCTTGTAATATATAGATTATATGTATATTAAGTAATGACATAGTCTTGGAAAAGAAACATTTATCAACCTGGGTCACTGGAAGAATGATATTGATAATAACGATACTGAATTCTCCAGAGACAGGGATTAGTTTTCAGAGGCTAAAATTGGTTTTGCATGGTTGCTTATTCTAGCTCACTGGACATAGATAGCTGAAGAAATATCACAGAAATTTGAATGAGTCACGATGAAAGTGAAAGACAATAAAATAGTTTGTCAGCTCTTTTGAACTCCTAGGTATATGATCTTGCTCTTCCATAAAATATGTCCACTTTTTTTAACCTAACTATATGCTTCACTGACAGCTTTTTGTTGAAAATCTAAAGTGCAATAATGAAAAGAGTGCATAGTTCAACTCTCAGATTTATTTATAATGACAGTTTTTCTGATACATGGGAAATGAAGAATTGATCAGACTCTGTGAAATGAAAATTCCCAATTATGTTTTTCCCTTGATTTAATTAAACAGGTTCTAGGTAGTTTTTGGAGTCACACCTCTGAGACCTCTGAGACCTGAGAATTACCTACAGTAGTAAATTTTATACTTTTCTCAATGAGAGCGCTAATACAATCCTGACTGGACATCAATTACAGGCAAGTACATTTTTGCTTGGACTCCTTTGACAAGTCCTGAGGCACCTCTTCTATTTCAAGTTTTTACTTTTTCAAAAAAATGTTTTCTTTGGAGGACCTCTTGTGTTTATCAAATACGCTACTGACAAAATTACTTCCTTTAAAAAATTTAGCCCATTTTACTACAACAACCCTATTTTATTATTTCTTTCAAAAATACTTCAACTGGGTGCCATATGCATAAAAGAGGTTGGTCTATATTTTTGGCCTAATTTTTAAGGTCTTCTAGAAACCATGCCATCTCATTTATCACTTAAACTATTCTTTTGAAAAAGCTTCATTTCTAAGCTCCAGAATCTAAGAATCTAATCAAGTTCATTTCTTAGATATCTTGATGATCAAGGATCCCCAATCTTTCTGTCACTAGATGTAAGGATCAGCTAGCTGAGGTCCTTTGGATCTACCTGGATAGAAATTGTGGGTAGGCAATGAGAAGCCCTTCAAAGGTTGGTCTTTGGCAATAGTTGTGTCCCTTGGTATTCAACAGCAGTGGGCAGTGACAGCAAATAGATGAGAGCAGCAGCAGCAGCAGCAAATGGCAACTTCTAGTGTTACAACTCCTACTTAGGGCTGGGAGGTGGGAACTTGTAAGTCCCTAAGTGTTAGGGTTTAGCTAACTTGGTAGAGTGCTGCTCTGCACTCTTGGAGGACCTGGGTCTGGTCCCCACAAAAACCGAAGAATGACATGGCAATCCATTCCTAAAGCAATCCCGAAAATAATCAGCCATTGAAAACTCTATGAGCATCACTATGAGTCAGACCCAACTTGACGGCACCTAACAACAAGTGTTATAGCTATTAGGTGGGTTGAGAAGTTTGGGATTCCTCAGCCCTCTACAGCAGCAGGCCTAGTACCTTCCAGGTGGGGCTAGCTATTGGGAGTCATCAGCACTTCTTATAGGACAGATCTGTTGGTTCTTTTGGCGGTCCATGGTATATTCAATAATTGTCTCCAATACCATAATTCAAAAGCATTAATTCTCTCCTGTTTCCCTTATTCAATGTCTAGTTTTCACAACCATATAATGTGACTGAAAATGCCATGCCACGAGTGAGGTGCACCTCCGTCTTCAATGTGAAGTCTTTACTTTTCAATACTCTAAAGAGATCTTTTGCCATGGCTTTTCCCAAAGCAATGCTTCTTTTGATTTCTTGACTGCTGCTTCCATGGGTGTTGATTGTAGAGCCAAGTAAAGCAAAATCATGGACGATGTCATTTGGACATGTAGTCAGGAGGGACCAATCCCTGGAGAAAGACATCATGTTTGGAAGAGTGGCAGGTCAATTAAAAAAAAAAAAAAAAAGGAAACTCTCCACCAGATGGATTGACACAGTGTCTGCAACAATGAGCTTAAACGTAAATATGATCATGTGCCTGGTGTAGAATTGGGGAGTGTTTCATTCTACTGTACATAGGGTCGCTATGAGTCAGACTCGACTGGACAGCACCTAACAACAACAACAATGTTGCAACAGGGCTGGGATTTAGCTCAGTTGGTACAGTGCCACGCTGCACTCTCTGAAGCCCCAGGTTCAATCCCCAGCACCTCAAAATACTGGAGAAGGACATAGTGATCCACTCCTGAAGCAATACTGAAACAATCAGCTATTAAAAACCCTAAAAGGGTCACTATGAGTAGGACCTGACTCAACAGCACGTAACAACAACAACAATGTTGAAACACCAGGCGGAAGCACAGAAGAGTGTGTCCTGGCTGCTCAAGTGGGCAGAGCTGTATATTTATATAACCAGGAAAAGGTGGCTGCCCCAATCATTAAAATGAAAGCTTGTTTTTGCACCAATCATAACAGTCCCTTTTGCATCAATCACAGAAATGAAGGCTTCTGTTTGGACCAATCACAGCAGTTCCTTTTCTGGACCACCAGGGCCCTTTGGCCTGGGTTGGTCACAGGGTCATCTAGAATTCACTGATGTCCATTGCAGAAAAAAAAATCCCAGTGCAAACTGCAAACTGGTTGAAATGGCCATTTCTGGGGCTACTCCTTCAGGAGCTGGAGTTTTAGCAAATAGTTTCAGTTTTTTAGCTTCTCCCAGATGTCCATACAGTATTTACAATGGAAGATGCTAGGATTAGGGTGGCTCTGCCAGGTAACAGTTCTTTCACTGAGAATACCCAGAGCCATAAGGAGAACCCAGTAGCTGTCCGTCAGGAAATTAGATCATCCCATTCCCTGACACCAATGCTTACCTTGAAGAAAAATAAACAGCAGAAGGGGCACTTATATCAAGAATTTCTTAAAAATAAACCTACCATTAATATTAATCTTAATCTTAAGAGTGTATTAATAATACACACACCAAGTACCCCAAAGAGAGTTGGGTCCCTCTGATCTGTCTCATAGGGACTTGTTTTGTGGAAGACAATGTTTCCATGGGCTGGGAGAGGAGGATCAGGATAACTCAAGCATGTTACATTTATTGTGTAAAAATAGGTGATGCTTCACTCACTCATCTGCCACTCACACAAGTCCTAGTCCATGGTCCAGAGGGTTGGAGACCCCTGTTACAAATTTTTTGGAATCAATATATCTAAAACAAAACTCATCATCTTCAATAAAACCATTCTTCCATCTATATTCTCTGCTTCTTTGATTGGTCATCTGGTATCTCAGAAGCTAAGAAGTTATCCTGGATTCTTTCTTTTTCCTTGCATTTCATATTAGGCTCATCACTGCGCTTTTTGAATTCTACTACTTAAATAAGTATAGAATACTTCCTACCTTTCCATTATCAATTCTTCTGCTGCAGTTTAGGCTGTCATCATACCTCATCTGAATAATTTACATTTATAATCATTGCCTTTCTTCTAGTCATGCCCTCTTCTCCATTAGATAGCTTACACAGTTAAAGAATTAATCTAAGTCAAATCTGATTGCTACCATACTCAAAATTGTTTAATGGCTCCCCATTAATATAGATTATGATGCAAATTCCTTCACATGTATTACAAGACCATTTTAGGTTAGGCTTCTTGCCTTCTGTTCAGCCTTGACCTCTCTCTTATGCCTCTCTAAACATTTTATTTATTTTCCAGTTCTCAGAGAAATCTTCACTCACTCTCTCACATCTCAATTTCCACACACTTCGGGCTGTTCTTTGCATAGAATGACCTGACTGCTTCTTGTTTATCCATAAAATTCAAGGCTTAGTGGAAAAATAAAAAATAAGGGAGGATGATTTGAAAAAGATAAGGAAGTATTTTTATTTCGGCAACTTTCTAAAATTACCATCTATTATTCTAGTAGCCTAAGTTGTCTTGGAAACTTGGTGTTTGAAGCCTTCTTGCCCGTTAAATCCCTTAAAGGAAGTTTTATGACATTTCTTGTAGAAAGAAGCTGGGACAATATGGAAAGAACAGATGCTGGGACAATATGGGAAGAACAGATGTAGATAAGCAAAGATGGACCTTGCCTTGATCACTTTCCAAGTCCCTTTCAGTTTCATCAAGTGTGTGTTTCTGCCAAGTGTCAAGGCAAAATATGTTAGTATAGATGAGTTATTTTAGGTCATTTATCAGACAGACTGGATTTCACAAATATCAAGATGAATGTAAAAACTAAATGAAGAACATGACATTAAACAGATCTGCATTCTCCTGTGAAGGTAAGAACTAACCCAGGATTTGTAATATAACAAGCTTCTAATGTTGGGTGCTCTTTTTTCTGCCTTTAGATTGGAGATCAGCCCCTGTGGGTCTCAGTTCATCCATGAAGACACCACAGTAAAGAATGTCTAGGAATAGGTGCCCCAAAGGACAAGGCTACAAGAAGCACATGAACAAGATCATAAATGGAAATATAAAATGAAATAAAAATGAAGAAAATGAACTATACCCTCTATCTCACTGGGCTAGAGGGGCCATACTACATAACTTGCTACTGTGTTTATTTGACTTTCTAAAATTTATAACTTCAAAGATGTCACCTGTAGACTCTTATACTACTCGCAGTAGAAGAGACCTCAAAAACACATGGCTGGTGCTTCTCAGACCATGATCCTTGGTGGCCTTGGGTTCTGATGTAATGTCTCAGGACTCAACACGGGAGAGCAAGATCCAGCTTCCTGCCCTTGCTTCAACTCAAGCATCAGTCCTTTAAGTCCTTTATCTGTTTGTTTAATAGTGGAGTCTCATGCAAGGTTTCATTTGGTGGAGATAAAACAGCTCTTTCTAAAAGTTTAAAATACTCTAATTTGTTCTAACTCCCTTCGTTTATGGATAAGGAATCTGAGGCTCAGAGAGGCTAAGTAATTCACCAAGTTGTTGTCAGATGAATAGACCCTGCACAAGTCTAGTCATCCAATGCCCCCTAAAACAGAGACTATATACCTGAGCATGAATTTTATAGCACAACTACTTGAATTCAACCCCTATCACTGATAGCTGACTTTGGGCAATTTATTGATTCTTTCTGGTTATTAGTCTTTATCTGAAACATGGGATTTGTATTAATATGTGCCTCATAGAGTTGCTTTGGGGAGTAAATGAGTTAATACATAAAAAATTTCTGGCACCTACTAAGTAATTATAAAAGTTACCTATTATTACTATAATGTTTTATTTTTATAATTCTGTTTCTATTTAACCAAATTTTAAAAACTTCAGGGTTAGTCTCTATGTTAGTTTACTATTGTTGCTATAATGAATTACCACAACTTAACAGCTTGAAACAACATAAATGTATTATCTTAAAGTTCTTACTAGGCTGAAATCATACATCTTCCAGGCTTATTTCCTTTAGAAGATGGTAGGAGACAATTTTCCCTTGACTTTTCTAGCCATCTGCATTCCTTGGCTTCTGACTCCTTCCTCCATCTTCAAAGTCAAGAGCGTAGCATGATCTGTTCTCTCTTTGAATCTAAATCACTGCCTCCCTCTTTCTTTTTTCTATTAAAATTAGTTTTCTCCTCAGGAGGTGAAGGCAGGAAGATTGCAAGTTCAAGACCAGAGGCAGTCTGCGTAACTTAGCAATAACCTGTCTCAAAAAAAAAAAAGTAAAAATATGGGCTGAGGGTGCAGCTCAGTGGTCCAGCACTTGCAGAGCATGCACGCGTGAGGCCCTGGGTTCAACCCCCAGTACTGAAAAAAAAATAGTTTTCTCAAGGTGTAATTTACTTATGACACCAATTTTACATGTATAATCCAGTGTTTCAGTAAATGTATGTACTCATGTGACCACCACCCCTCTAATCATGATACAGTGCATTTCCCTCATTAGCATTTTTAACATTTACCAGCTTTCTTTACCTATACTTTTAAAAAGTTTTATTCTGCATTAAATTGTATACACTTATGTGGTTTAAAGTGATGTTGTACTTTTTAGTACAATGTGAAATGATTCAGTCAAGCTAATTAAGAAATCTATCACCTGAGATAGTTAACATTTTCAGAATGAGAAAATGTGAAATTTACTCTCTGAGTGACACCCATCAAATTGACCTAAAAACACCAGACTCTTCCTCCTGTCTGAGATGTGGTACTCTGTCCATCACTTCCCCGTCCATCTCCACCTCCCAGTCTCTAACTGTCACCATCTTGGCCTTTCCTCTATGAGTTCATTGTTTTCAATTCCAAATGTAAGTGAGAACATGCAGAATTTATATTTTTGTGTTTGGCTTATTTCACTTCACATGTTTTCCATTTCCATCGAGGTTGTCACAAATGACAAAATTTCTTCCTTTTTAAGGCTGTGTTGTATTCCACAGTGTGTTTGTGTGTGTGTGTGTGTGTGTGTGTGTGTGTGTATGTGTGTGTGTGTGTGTCACATTTTCTTTATTAGCTCACCCATGAGGGAAACTTGAGTCCATACCTTGGATATTATATATAATGCTGCCTTGAACAGGGGTGTTCAGACATCTATTCAAATTGTTAATTTCAAATCTTTTGGGTAAATATCCAGAAGTGAGATTGACAGATAATATGGTAGTTATGTTTTGGTTTTGCTAGGAAACCCCATACTATTCTCCATAATGATAATTCTAATTTGCATTTTTATTAACAGTGTACAAGGGTTCATCTTCCCTTTTCTCCACATCTTTCATCAACACATGTTACCTTTTGTTTTTCTGATAGTAGGCATTGTAACAAGTCCAAGGTTGTGTCTCATTGTGGTTGTAATTTGCATTTCCCTAGTGGTTAATACCCCCATGTGTCTGTCAGTTTGCCATAATGTGGAAGCTTGTGTGTTGTTGTGATGATGAAAGCCATGCCACTGGTATTATAGATACTAGCACGGTCATCCATGATGAATAAGTCTCAGCTGAGCTTCCAGAGTTGGGAGAAGGATATGACTAACCCATTCCCAAAACAATAATTGAAAAACCCTATGAATAGTAGGCCTGCAGCTGTAGCCCTGTGGCATCCGATCCTGTCAGATCTCGGAAGCTAAGCAGGGTTGGGCCTGGTTAGTACCTGGATGGGAGACCGCCTGGGAACACCAGAAGCTGTAGGCTTGGGAGAAGGACCTGGCAACCCCCTCCCAAAAATCAATCTGCCATTGAAAACCCTATGAACAGCAGAGAAGCACTGACAATAGTGTTTCCTCTGTTGTACAGAGGGTCGCTATGAGTCGGATACCGACTTGACGGCACCTAACAACAACAACAACATGAATAGTAGAGAAATACTGTCAGATACAGTGCTGTAAAATGAGTCCCCAGGTTAGAAGGCACTCAAAATATGACCGGGGAAGAGGTGCCTCCTCAAAGTGAAGACAACCTTAATGACAGGAATGGAATAAAAC
>VMDO01031886.1:0-19580 GCA_007922755.1 Pedetes capensis
AGTGAGCAAAGATGGCCCCCGGCCAGCTTGACCAGCCTCAACCACCATAATTTTGATTGGCTCCCCTCACCACTGTGCAGGTAATAACTGTCTCCACCTGGCAGTTATGTTCGTTTGCCCCCTGTACCTGCCAGCTGTGTGCCCCGATTGGCTGAATCCCACCATGTGACCCTTCCAGGACCCTATAAAAGCAGGGCTCCTGGACCCCTGCTCACTCCCGTAGCACCACCGATCCTGACCTCACTGACCATCTCCTGAACCTCATCACCTGGACCAGCGCTCCCTATTCCTGCAAGACCATCTAGCAAGCCAGCGAGATCAAGCCCAGGGGCCCCGAAGAGCCGAAGGCATCTAGCAAGCCAGGAAGAGCCTCCCAACTCCTCCCATCCCTGGGAAGGAGGGGGGCAAAGAAGGCGAGCCGCGAGAGTCAAGACCATCGGACCTCAACTGAACACCAGCGGCTGTGGCTGTGCCTTTAAGGCCGAGCTGTACCAGCACTTAGCCTGCAGCATTCCATGCTGCAGGCATAGAGCCAGCACTTAAAGGGGTAGAGCCTCGCTCTATAGGGGCTGCTTGCTCCTTGCTCTCCAAAAGGGGAGCACCCCAATAAACCTTCCCTGTTCTCCTCCAACCATCTGAAGGTCTCCCGAGGTCCTTCTTTCCTGACACCGGTCACGTGTTTATGTTGTGGGTTTGGCCCTAACTTTAGCCGGGCTAGAGCCAAAACCCCAACATAACCCCAACACTGCATATTAACTAAATATTCAGATGACTGTTTTCATTGTCATATTTTGGTTAGTTGTTCTTATTGGTTTGTTGGTTGATTTTTCTCTAAAAGCTATTTACTGATAGGGAATGAAAGATTTAGTAATGTTTCTCTCTACCTATCTTCTCCCTAAAAAGAAAAAGTTCTCAAGAGAAATCAATAAAACCTTACTATCCTTATTGTCATACAAAGTTGAATAATAGACCAAAATGTTTTGGATCAGACAATCGAAGAGTACAAAAAAATAATAATAAGGTCTGGAAACACTGAAGAAAGATATAAAGGACTAAAGAGAACTGTTTGCTCATGTGTGTTTCTAGGTATGAATTTTGGGTACAAAAAAGAATGTTTTAAATTGTATTCCCTTTAATCTATATTTCCAATTGCAGTTGAGGCATGGAAATTTTGAGGAACCATTTTTCTCAATGGTTAATGGAGCTATTCATCAAAGGAACTGGGCTCCTTTGTTGAGAATTACCTCAGTCCTTTGTGTTTGAGCAATTTTTTCATGAAGAAAGATTCTCCACGCTTCACATATCCTGAGAACATATAAAAATCAATAATGATCTCAATGATATAGAGTCATAAATGATATTTATCATATATTATTTACTTTTCCTTTCTTTGTATTTTGTTACTTTTGTTTGTTTGCTCATTTTTTGAGACAAGGTCTCACAATGTAGTCCAAGCTGGCCTTGAACTCTTTACCTACCCCAGAAGGTCTTCAAACCCCTAATCTTCCTTCCTTGGCCTCCCAGGTGCATAGATTATTGACATGTGCCACCATAATTGGCAAAGTTTTCCTCTCTTTAAAGATGTAGTAAAAAAAAAAAAAAATAGAACCCTAACCACACTCTCATCTGATTTAAAAGGCTGTTTGTAAGAAGTTTTATAACTTCTCTTAGAAATGTTTTTTCATGTAAAGCCCTAGATATTTTATTACATTTATTTTTTTACAGTGAGATGGAGTCAAATAAATGCTCAGTATAAAAAATGCTTTGATTCTGCTTATTTTGACCCAATAGAGAGTCATCTCATCAAAAAAATAAGAAGAACAGAACCACCTAAATAACCTTCTTTAGATAATGGTTGGTTAGTTGGTAGGTGCCATTGAGTCTGTGTCCCACTCACAGTGACCCTACACACAACAGGTGAAACACTTTTGCTGTGCTTCTCTGCTATTCATAGGGTTTTCAATGGCTGATTGTTTTTTGGGAATGGGTTGCTGGGTCCTTGGCCCATCTTTAGATAATAGTTTCACCAATAAAATGACCACATCATGCATCAGAAACAGTATGAATTTGGAATTAGAACAGCTGGGCTCAAGTTCTGGCTCTGATACTAACTCACCTGGTGACATTTGCCAAGTTATATAAACACTTTTGCTTTTTTCTTCACATAGAAAAATGGTAGAGTAAAATTAAACACAATTAGTATTTTGTTTTATTTTATTTCAGCTCTCAAGTTTGGGCTTACATAATGCTTGTTAAAAATAGACATTAAAAACAAAAAATTTCAATGCAAGGTAATGATTAAATTCAATGTTCATGAGACTAGTAAAAAGGGACTAGCTTATGAGTTCAAATACATTATATTTCTTTTTTTATTATGAGGCTCTTCTAAGAAAGGAAGGAAATGAACATTTTTAAAGTCCCTGATCTACCCTTAGACCTTTGAAGTCATTGCATACAACAATCAAATGAAAGAATTATTAATATCTACTTAGTCAATAAAAGGAAGAACAGAGCATTTAGGTAAGTTTTCAGTCATGTAAGTATTGAGGAAAAGCATAAGAGTGATATAAACTAATCCTATATGAACATTGTAACAGTACCAGAAATTACTGAGATTACATAATCTATTGCCAATCACTGCCTGGCTATGGTAGATTCACCTCCATTTGTTCAATTTTACATATCTATATATCTTTTTTCTATACTTAATATATTTTATGACATGAATTCCCTCGGACTCAAGTTTTTCACACAGAAATCAAATTTTATTCACCAAAATAATTACAAAATAAAATAAAGTTCAGGGTTAAGCACTTCGCCAATGAAGGTGATGTTATTTTTATTTCCACAGAATAAGTCATGTTCCGGTCTTGCATATTATGGGTATTTAATAAATATTTGTTGCATAATTAAAGGAATAAACATATTAGGAAGCAATTACAGAGCTTTAATGGTACATTTCCTTATCATTTGCCCATATAAAAAAGCAGAATTAAACTTTAATATTTATAATTTAAGTCTGTGTCTGCACTAATTAAGAATGCTAGAAGAAGAGAACCCTTATGCAGTTCATGTAGGTTGTGCAGGTTCAAAAATGAACCTGTTTCAAAAATAAAGCAGCCCAAATCTACATTACTATATGCAGGTCTCTTTATAAAAAATTATCTAGATAAATGTCCGACATTATTCTTTGCTTTTATTGTAAAAAAGAAAACTAAACATAAGCCTGAATCATTACACCTATTTTGGGCTATCCTGCTTGATATTTCTAGACTTTATTCTCCCTAAGTAATTTTCATCATAAAAGACTATCTATTTGTTACTATTATATAGTACGAAGCTGTGTCAAATGAGTAATAACATATTAGGCAGAAAGTATACATGGCTAGGTTCACATAAATACTCCTCACAATGAAATAAAATATTTCTATATGGAATTTATCATGAGTTTTCACAGTTTTATGTATTTTGCATAACATGCTGTAGAGGTTTTTATTTTTTCTTTACAATATTTCATTTAGTTTATCATAATGCTCTCCTCAGAGCCCAAGTGTGCAATTACATCATAAATCAAAGTGTATTACAAAAAAAGCTCTAGTAGTATTTGGTATGAGTTAAAGTGAGAGTTATTCAAAACCCATTTGACCAACTGCAGTGGTCAACTGCAGTGGTGCACTCCTGTAATCCCAGTGACTCGGGAGGCAGAGGCAGGAGGAGCACAAGTTTAAGAACAGAGGCAGCCTGCATAATTCAGCAAGACTCTGTCACAAAAAGTTTAAAAATAGGCTGGGGGTGCAGCTCAGTAGTACAGCACTTGCAGAGCAAGCAAGTACAAGGCTCTGGGTTCAACCCCTAGTACCACACACACACACATACACACACACACACATACACACACACACACACACACAGAAAAAAACTATTTGAAAACACTGCAGATTTGAGTATCCAAATTAGCTATAATTTTCAACTCTAACTTGAGGCTACAATTCTAAAAAAAAGCTCTGAAAAATAAAATACATCTAATCAGTCCAGGGCCTATAACTCAAATATTCTACTTATATACTTATATATATTATTTTAAAAGTATTTAATGATCATCAATATCATGCCCTTTGATATATGCACTGAGGTTAAAAAAATCAAAGACCTTTCTCTCTTTTCAGGGGTCCCATTTTACTAGGGCAAGGAGAGTTCTAAATGAATCAAGTAACTAAATGCAGTGCAGGTAAGACATTACAAGCACTCATGTAGTAATCTTGAACCTCATTGTCAGTTTACAGTTAACTTTCATGTGATTTTGTCACAAAATAGTTGAGAATGATTCCATTCAGATCTTCAAATGGCAGTTAACTTTGTATCTTGAATATAGGGATAAATCTTCAAAACACAAATAAATTATCATTTTCAACTTCAAATAGCTAATGTAGAAGTATGAAAAGAAAATCATGTTTGCCACTTACAGAGCTGAGCTACTGTATTCATCTCCCTAGTGTAGGCATTACTATATAAATAATAATTATATTTTTAGTTAGTGAGCGGTCAATTACTATGCAATAGAAAAAGAAGAGATGAGTAAAGAAAGGCAGTTCAGAAATCTTCACCTGGCAAGGTATATTTCACCCATATACAAAATTTAGTTAAAATAAATTGTGAGATTTGCTGTGGTATCTGTGCTTACCATACCAGTTAACAATCTATTCAAATTTGTATATACTAGTACGTCTGAAGCCTGCAGCATTACCACTGTGGTGTCCAATCGTGTCTGATCTCAGAAGCTAAGCAGGGTCAGACCTGGTTAGTACTTGGATAGGAGATCACCTGGGAATACTATGTGCTACAGGCTTGGGAGAAAGACCAGGCAACTCACTCCCAAAAAACAAACAGCCATTGAAAACCCTAGGGGAAGCAGAGAAGTAAGACAATAGTGTTTCGTCTGTTGTACATAGGATTGCTATGAGTTGGACACTGGATTTCTATGAGATGGCACCTAACAACAATTACAGTATGTCTGATCAATTTTACCAGAAAGACAAGCAAGAAAGCAAAAATAAGTTGGAATGGTTTTGTAGGGTGCAAGCTATTCAACTTATGTTAGTTTAGGAAAAGTTTACCTGGCTAGGATGTTTTGGAGGCTGAGGTTTTGGAGGCTCAGTTAATAGAGTGTTGCTCTATACTTTCTGAGGACCCAGTTCAATCCCCAACACTACATAAGGGAGAAGGATGTGACAATCCACTCTGGAAAAAAATACTGAAATAATCAGCTATTGAAAACCCTATGAGAGTGGCTATGAGTTGTACTCAACTTGAAGGCAACTAACAACACAATGTTTGGGGAAATGAATGTTTAGTTTAATATCATTATCTGGAAAATAGTATTCATTTGTTGTAAGATACACAAAAAGTTTTTTACTCCAGAAAATCTTTTTAAAATATAATAGTCACTATTACATGTAATCTCACTTGTCTGTAAGTTTGTTGTACTGTGCAAGCAGGTGTGGTGCTGTGATGCTGAAAGCTATGCTACTGCTATTTCAGATATAAGCAGGGCCATTTATCATTGACAGGATTTAACTGAGTTCCAGACTAAGGCAGACTAGGGAGAAGGACATGGTAGCCCACTGCCAAAACAATTAGCCATTGAACAGCCTATGAATAGCAGAGAAACACTGCCAGATAGAGGGCCAGAAAAATGAGCCTCCTTGATTGGAAGGCATTCAAAAGACCACAGGAGAAGAGTTGCCTCCTCCAGTAGAGTTTACCTTAATGACAATAATGGAGGAAAGCCACAGGGACCATCATTTTCTGATGTGGCATGATTCAAAATGAGAAGGAACAGCTGTAAACATCCATTCATAAGTAGAGCATGGAGTGTACATAGTATGAATATAGGAAAATTAGAAATTATCAAATTAAAATTGAGCACATAAACATCAACATTCTAGGCATCAGTGAGTTAAAATGAACTGGTATTGGACATTTTGAAACAGATAATCATATGATCTACTACACTAGGAATGACAATTTAAAGAGAAAAGGGGTTGCATTTATCACACAAAAGACATCTCGAGATCTGTCCTGAAATGCAAACGTGTCAGTGATAGAATAATATCCATATACCTGCATGGAAGGTCAATTAATATGACCATTATTCAAATTTACATACCCAACACTAAGGCCACAAATGAAAATAGGGAATATTTTTACCAGCTTCTGTAATTTGAAATGATTGAACATGCAATCAAGATTCACTGATGATTACTGGTGACTGGTATGCAAATATTGGAAACAAGGAAGAGGGCTCAGTAATTGGAAAATATGGCCTTCATAAACAAAATGATACTGGGTATTACAGAATTTTGTCAAACCAATGCCTTCTTAATTGTAAATAATTTTTTTTACCAACAAAAACAGTGACTATACTCATGGAATTCACCAGAGGGAACACACAGGAACAAAATTAACTACATTTTTGGAAAGAGATTTTGGAAAGTAAAGCTTAATATCAGAAGTCAGAACAAGATCAGGTGATGATTCCACAATCAGAGGATCAATTGTTCATATGCAGGTTAAAACTGAGACTGAAAAAATTAGAATACGTGTACAAGAGCCAAGGTATGGCCTTGAATATATCACAACTGGGTTCAGAGACCATCTCAAGAAGAGATTTGACGTTTAAGGCACTAATGATCAAAGACCAAGACAAGTTATGGCATGGCATCAAAGATATCATTCATGAGGAAAAAGAAAAGCAAAAAAACAAATTATATATAAAAAGATACTCTGAAATTTGCCCGTGAATGTTGAACAGCTAACACAAAGACATGACAAAGTTAAATTAAGCAGAAAATTTCAAAGGATAGTTTAAGAAGACAAAACCTGATATTATGACATGCACAAAGAGTTAGAAATAGAAAACCAAAAGGGAAGAAAACACTGTTTTTCTCAAGCTTAAAGAACTGAAGAAAAATTTCAAGCCTTGAGTGACAAGTAGCAAAGGATTCCAAAATGAAAATATTAAATGACATTAAATGACATTAAATATCAAAAGAAGATGGAAGGAATACACAGGCATTATCCCAAAAAGAATTCCTAGAAGACAAATCATTTCAAGAGGTTGCATGTGATCAGGAGCCAATGGTACTGAAGGAAGAAGTGGAAGATGCCTTGAAGGCATTGGGAAAGACAAGCCTCCAGGAATTGATGGAATATCAATTGAGATATTTAAACAATCAGATGCAGCACTAGAGGTGCTCACTTGCTTATTCCAAGAGACTTGGAAAAAAAGCTACCAGGCCAGCTCTCAAAAGAGACACATATTTGTGCCTATTCCCAAGAAAGGGGACCCAAACAAATGTGGAAATTATTGAACAATATCATTAATATCACATTCAAGTGAAATTTTGCTAAAGATCATTCAAAAGTGACTACAGCAATATATTAACAGGGAACTGCTAGAAAATCAAGCCAGATTCAAAAGAGGAAATGGGAACAGGGATAATCATTGCTGATGTCAGATGAATATTAACCACCAAAAGCATAGAATATCAGAAAGACATCTTTGTTTTATTCATTATGCATAGGCATTTGACTGTGTGGATCACAACAAACTATGGATAACTTTGTGAAGAATGGGAATACTAGAGCATTTAATTGTACCTATGAAGACTTTGTATAAGGACCAAAAGACAGTCGTTCCAACAGAACAAGCAAGCCCTGCTTGGTTTAAAGTCAGGAAAGATGTGTGTCAGTGCTATATGCTTTCACTGAACCACTTCAATATCTATGCTGAGCAAGTAATCGAAGAAGCTGGACTTTATGAAGAAGAATGTTGCATCAGGATTGGAGAAAGACACATTAACAACCTATGTTGTGAAGATGACACAAAGTTACTTGCTGAAAGTAAAAAGGATTTGAAATCTTTACTGATGAAAAGCAAAGAACACAGCCTTCAGTATGGATTGAACCTCAACATCAAGAAAACAAAAATCCTTACAACTGAGTCAATAAGCAACTTCTGGATAAGTGGAGAAAAGACTGAGGTTATCCAAGATTTTGCTTTACTTGGTTCTATAATCAATACCCATGGAAGCAGCATCAGGAAATATGCATTGCATTGGGAAAAGCTGTTGCAGAAGACCCCTTTAAAGTGTTATAAAATAAATATTTCACATTGAAAACAATGTGATTCATGCCATGGTATTTTCTGTAGCTTCATATACTTGTGACAACTGTGTGTTGAGTAAGGGAGACAGGAAAATTGATGCTTTTGAATTATGGTACTGGAGATGTATATTGCATATACCATGGACTGACAAAAGAACCAGCAGATCTGTCCTAGAATAAGTGCAACCAGAGTGCTTCTTTAAAGCAAGGATGACAAGACTCTGTCCTACACATTTTAGACATGTTATCAGGAGAGACCAATCCCTGGAGAAGGATATCACATTTTGAAGGGTGGCAGGTCCCTGATAAAAAGGAAGACCTTCAACTAGATGGAGGGACACAGTGACTGCAACAATCGGCTTAAACCTATAAAAGATCATGTGCCTGGCACAACTGAATGGCACCTAAATATAACAACATGATATGCAATGTATTTGCATATTGTTTGAATAACCCTATGTTGACATTTTTCAGAAATATCGTTCATTCCAATTCTCATTGTAAAGAAAGACAACTTCAGATAGTTTAATAGACAAAAGTAAATGAGCAACTACTCTGGGTTATTCCCTAGAGCATGCATTTTGCTGTCATTGTAAGTAAACCTTAAACTGATTATAGAAATTTGCCTTCATGTGATATCCCTTTATTCCAAAAATGTAGGAATATGTTAAAGTTATATAATTTCTATAATCAAATTTCACCTTATTTTTATATATTTATACTTTAAATATTTATACTTTAAATATTCTATTATAGGAGAAATATCTGGAATATCTAAGTTTTCATGATGTTTTTAATCAAAATTATACTTTTCATCATTTTACTTGATATTAAAGGGCAATTTCTTTAAGTATTAGATTGAAGATAATCCTAAAACTCATTTTATAAAGAAATCTCAAAAAAATTATTTGGTACTGAGTGTTGAACCCAGGGACTCGCACTTGCATGCTTTGCTGGACCACTGAGCTTCCCCCACCCAGCCCATTTTTTTTTACTTTTTGAGACAGGGCCTTGTTAAATTATGCAGACTGCCTCTGGTCTCGAACTTGTGATCCTCCTGCCTCCACCTCCTGAGCCACTGGGATTATAGGCATGCACCACTGCACCTGGCTCCGAAGTCCTACTCTCTATAAAAGGGCTAGAAATCAGATAAGTAGTCCCTCAAGTAAATGATCTCAAGTAAATGATCAATATATGATCCATATAATTATACTATTATATGGAATCTAGTACCTTAATTTATTAGAAAAAACAACTCACCTAAGAACATTTGAGGAAAGGAACAAATAATATTTTAAGTAAATTTCATTGTTTATATACCTAGAATATAATTAGAAAAATAAGGTATAACATTACACAAAAATTGATTATGATATTTTCATAGTGATACAAATTTAGTAGATATTTGAATTAAATATTTTAGAAATGTTAAAATTTTTCCATAGGTCTTTAATGAAGAAAGTGTCATTGAAAAAATTGTGAGCTTAAATGCAAGGGATGCAAGGGTATACGGTAAAATATTCCCACAGAAAGACAAGCAAGTGGAAGAGAGGTCATGGGGGGGAGCTGGTAGAAGGGGGAGGAGGGGCACAAGAAGGTAAGGGGGAAGTTATCTGTGCAATGTGCAATGAAACACATATATGAAATTTCACAATGAAATGCATGTCAGAATGAGACACATTAAGGTGTACATTAAAAATTTCCAATACAAAAAGATGGTATTAAAAATAGATGGTATCATTAACTAATTCTTTATATACAAATTTAAATATATATCATCACAGGAGGTAAATTATTATATGTACAATGGGTTTATGGTAGCTTAGATAAAATGAAGAAAAACCGAATGAACTCATATGTAATTTGTTAGTATATAACAGTGAATTTAACTGTATGGCTTTGTAAAAGTTAATTAACTTGTCAGTTTTCAGTTTCTTTTCAGTCAAGTGGACATTATAAGACAAGTTCATAGTAGTACAAATAGATAAATAATGCTATTACTATTATAATTGCTTTGTTTATTGTTATATCATTATTTTGAATGAGAGAAAAAATATCAACTCAAACATCATTTTCACTAAATCTTTAAAGATTATAGAGAACAAGAATGACTTTTTAAGAAGCATGAAGAACAATCCTTCATAAAAAAACTTGGTTTGGTATGATGCTTTTGATCTTCAGGTTTGTAAAAAGAAGTGAATAATTCCATTCTTAGCAAATACACAGCATTTAATATTTCTATGCAGAGATTTAGCATTTGCCTTCTTTATGCTCATATATATAATATAATAAAGGGAGCAAATGCCCATTAAAGCTGAATCTGAGGTAATGGCTGTATAGGTCTAAGATAGTACATGAAATATATCATCTAGAACTCATATATTAGGACTGTAGTAAAATATAAAAGCCTTTGGAATAATTGTCATTCCTTGAGGGGAAAAAAGAAATCTGAGGAAACAGAATCTTTCTTTCTAGTCCTTATGATTTATGACTATAATAAAACGGGTAACACAGAGACATGCATTGTTTCCAGGAAATGCTAAGGATCATCTCAACACAGTCAAAAGCCTGCCCTTCACAGTAACAATATGTTGCAGAAACCAGTGATTTTACTTCCCCAATCATTTGCTTACAGAAAGCATCTTCCTCTCTCCATCGTCAAAATATACTACACTTCCTTTAAATATCCCCTAAGGAAGTGGTGGGGAGGAAAGCAAATACAGAAGAAAAACATAAATGAGAATGAGATGCAAAGGGATAGACAACTCTCAGAAAGGGGACCAAATTTCAGGTACTGTCACTGTGCTGCTAACTAAGAGAGCAAGCTACTTGACTTTCACCTTCTTGTCTATGAAATGTTAGGTGATTGAACTAAATGATTTCTAAGTACTTTTCCACCTGCAACACTATTGAGATCTGTGTAATCCTATTAATAAAAGAAGCCAGCATGCAGAAGTGGAAGAAAAAGTTGGAAGAAATGAAAGTATGACACATCCTTCAAAAATTACCCTGGTGAGAGAACAAACATCAATCATGGTAACTATAAGTGTGGCACATTTCAACATTTGATATTAGTGATCACCTCAATTTATATTCCTCTCTTGATTTCTAATATTTTTCCCCATTTCTTTCCATATTCTATGTCTACTTTCTTTGTTTTTCTCCCTCAGGATTTTATAAGGGAATTTATAAATTACCATATTCAACCTCCTCAAATGCATAGTTGAACCTATGCAAATGTTTCCATCAGGTGAATAAACAAAATGATTTTGAAAGGGACAGCTGAAAGGCTAATTATTTTTTCAGTACTGGGGAGTTGAACCCAGGGCCTCACATATGTTTTGTAAGTACTCTACCTGACTCCCAGCCCATTTTGTACATTTTATTTTGAGACAGGGTTTCACTAACGTATGCAGGGTCCCTCTGGCCTCAAATTTGCAATCCTCCTGCCTCAGCTTCCAGAAGCACTGTCATGCCAGCATCCAGTTTAAAAGACTAATGTACTATGCTAAGAAAGGTATCTTCTCTTAGAATATTAAATGAGCCTCAAAGTATCTAGAAGCACAGTAACAAGAAACTCACAAAATTTCTATTAGAGCTCTCTATTATCTTTACAAATAACTGTAATTATCAAAGAATTTGTGCAATTAGAGCCTATGGCCTTTCCACTATCGCATCTGATCCCCTCAGATCTCGGAAGCTAAGCAGGGTCGGGCCTGGTTAGTACTTGGATGGGAGACTGCCTGAGAATACCAGGTACTGTAGGCTTGGGAGAAGGACCCAACAACCCACTCTCCCAAAACAATCAGCCACTGAAGACCCTATGAATAGCAGAGAAGCACTGACAATAGTGTTTTGCCTGTTGTATTGTAGGGTTGCTATGAGTTGTACACCAACTCAACAACACCTACCAACAACATGTGAAATCAGGTTGCCATACAGTCAGGTCTAACTCATAGTGATCCTATGCACAATAAAATAAAACACTTCCTGACACTGTGCCATGCCTGGTATTATGTCACTGCTTCTCTGCTATTCATGGGGTTTTCAATGGCTGATCAGGATTATTTTGGAAGTGAGCTATCGGGTTCATCTCCATCTTTGTGGTGATTAAAATAAGGACCACAGAGAGCGCAGCACTCTACCAACTGAGAAAAACCCCAGGATGCAATTAAGATATAGAGAATCATATAGTTCTGAGAATAACCTACTGAATACTAGGTATTTGATTCAGAAAGTAGGGATGGCCATTATTTTTATGAGCATGAAAATGCATATTTGCCTAGTAAGGTAGAATGCTAAATATAAGAATTGCTTGGTTTTATTTTTCTTAGTTTAGTGTGTTGGTCATCACCACAGATACTCTTGATAATTACATTATACCTCCCAAAAAGAGAAAACTTCAACTTATGTTGTAATGTTAAACATATATTTAATTTAGGTTTTAAATATGGTGACATGTCAGGTTATTGACCATTTGACCTAAATCTGTGAATACACAAAGCTGAAACAACCAAAAGATCAGTTATCTTGATGAAGAACTAAGAATTTAGTGGTTATGCTCACATAACAATTGCCTACTAAAGTAAAAACAAAAATTTTGAAAGAACTAATAGTTGAATTATACTGTCTTCATATTTCATCTCCAACCAATATACCTCACTTATAAAATTAGAAAGAGAAAACAGAACAATTTGTTCACAGAATATTCACTCTTGCTACCATCAGTTTACCAAACAAAGGTTTATATCAAAATTCCATTCAGCTCATTCTGATGCAGAGAATCATTCATGAGTAAAGCAATGCTGCCCAGGGAAGAAAGACAGAATATCAAAATATGAATTAATTGAGTATATCAAGAAGTCATAAAATATCAGAACCTTTTACCAGGAATAAGGTCATCTCAAAATACTCTGTAAATATATAAATCATTGTTTGAGTAGAAGGCTGGCTAGGATGGTTCCAATTACATTTTGGTTACAAGATAAATAATCCTGAATCTCAGGGAAAAAATACTGATGTATTTGGCTACACAGGACAAAGTATTCTTACGTAAGGAGATTAGAGTCAATAATATATGGTAAGTGCAGGTGGAAAATCTCTAGAAATTCAGCAAGAAGATAATACAACATTTGTGACTAATGTGAAATTTTTCCTCATTTACTAATAATCATTGGGATTTAAATAGTTTTATCCCTAACTATTCCTAGCACATTAGCCACCGGAGACATTGTGGAGACATCATTTCTCTGTTGAAAGAAAGAAAAAAGAAAGAAAAATAGAGATGAAAGAAAGAAAGAAAGAAAGAAAGGAAGGAAGGGAGAGAAATATTGAATATATTATGAAAATATTTTAAATATTTTGGATGTACTCAAATACTTTCTTTTCTGACATAAACTAGTAATGTACCTTAGCATACTGAAGGCTCTGAGTTGTTCTGCAGCACAGAAATATTCAACTGTGTAAACACACAATACCTATTGTGATGGTTATTGTTATGTTGCTGACTTAACTATGTCATGGGGTAACCAGATATTTGTCCAAACATTATTCCAGGTGTGTCTGTGAGGGTGTCTCTGAGTGAAGTTAACACAGGAGTGCATAAACTGTATAAAGCAGATTGGCTTTCCCTAATACAAGTGAGCACCATCCAATTAGTTGTTGTTGTTACATGCAGTCAAGTAGAGTCCAACTCATAGCAACCCTATATACAACAGAAGATCCAACTCACAGCAACCCTATGTACAACAAAAGGAAACATTTCCTGCCACTGTGACATGTTTGGCACTGTGGCAGTGCTTCTCTGCTATTTACAGTATTTCTATTGCTGTTTGTTTCAAAGTGAGCTGCCAGGTCCTTCTAGCATTTTTGTGGTACTGGGGATCAAACCCAGGGCTTCAGAGAGCACACAGCAGCACTCTACCAACTGAGTTAAACCCCAGCTCCTATCTCATTAGTAGAAGGCCAAAAATAATGAACACACCTTCCATGAATGAGATGGGATTCCATCTGCCTAGCTGCCTCTGAACTGGGACATCAATGTTTCCCCGCCTCTGGACTACAACTGAAATGTTGGCTCCTCCTTGATCTCAAGCCTACTGGTCTTTGGGCTGGAACTACACCTTTGGTTGTCCTGAGTCACCAGTTTATTGACTACAGATCTAGGAATCTGTCCATCAATATGATTCTTGAGTCCATTCCTTATAATCTCCCTACCTACCTCCCTTCCTTCCTTCTTTTCTTCCTTCTTTCTTTCCTTCCTCCCTCCCTTCCTTCCTCCTTCTTCCTTTCTTTCTTTTCTATTTGTTCTATTTCTTTGGAGAACCCTGAATAAAAGACCTTTTTAAAAAAGTGACACTTTTGGGGGAAGAATGAGCACTAGTAGCATCCAATATAAGAAAATGTACTTAAAAACATAGTTTAAAAGATAACAGATTAAGCAATATTTAACCCTTAGCTAAAGGTGTCAATTGTTTAAAATACAAATTTTTATTTAGTTTTGATTTTTTTACTGACAAAGATTTCTATGGAATTTGAAAAATGCATATCACTCTGGGGTTGGATCCCATTTGATCATAAAAACTAAGTAGAGTTGGCCTGGTTAGTCCTTGGATGGGAGACTTTGAGGGAATACCAGATGCTGCAGGCTTGGAAGAAAGACCTGGCAGCCCACTCCTGAAACAATCAGCCATCAAAAACTTTATGAATAGCAGAGAAGCACTGACATGGTGCTGGGCATGGCACAGTGTCAGGGAGCGTTTTGTTCTGTTGTACATATGGTCACTATCACTCCTGTGAATCCTGAACTCTCTGGTAGGGTAAAATCTATCTGCAACTTGGCTTTTCAGCATTCTGTGAGTTTTGGCCACATAATGATAATGTCTGCCCCTGTGGCCACATTGCCTATTTTTGTTTTTGTCAAATGTCCTTTTTGCTCTGTTATAAAGAGAAATGTGATTATAATTCAAATTACCTGGAAATCTCAAAATCCTTAGCTTGTTCCCATCTCCAACCACATAAAATAATGTTTACAGATTCTATGGATTAGGGTACAAGTGTCTTTTGTGGTAGGCACTATTCAGCCTACAACAATCATATTTTTAAAGTTTAATAAAGAAAAATTAGTATAAAAAATTAACCTCGAGTCAAGTGTAATGAGTAATATTCTAGCCAACGAGGTTAAACTATTCAAAATACTTAAAAAGAAAAAGGTATGTGTTCTTCTTATATTTTAATTAATTACTATGAGGCATAAAATGATTAAAAAGTTTTTCCTCTCTTTTTGTTAAATTATAAGTGTAGACTTTTTGGTTAATGAATTGTGTCACATATAAAGACACATCTGAAAATAGGCCTTATTAATTGCAAAGTTAGAATTAGAAGTATAATAGGGAAATATCCTAAATATGTTGTGTTTTAATGATTCTATCAAACAATTTTAAAATAACGAAATAAGTATTTACCATCCAGTTTTTTAGCTAAAGATACAGCAATACATTTTTTAATTGAAAGCCATGGTATAAAAATACTCATTGTAGATTAGACTGAAAAAATAATACAACTTTGAATCTGAAATGGAATCTCATAGCTAAATATTGGTTTTAGGCCTAATCCATTTGAAACAGATTTTCAAGTAACCAGTGGGCTATAATTTTCACCTCAGGAGAGATACTGTCTTCCTGCTTCTTAATCTTAGATTTCTGTAGAGTAAAATAGTCAGAAATGTTATGGAGTTTTAGAATATGAGTTTTTATGAGGAAATCTTAGTGTGTTATAAGGTACATCACATTTTACAGGCTTGTTAAGAATTGTCATTTTCCATTTCTAGTGAATACTAAAGGAAAGTAAAGGAAGAGAGCTACAGTTGGACTCCATAACCATTATATTTTATAGTTAAATAGTTAAATAAATGCTATTAGCCAATTTGGATAATTCTCATTTAAAACTAAAACTTTTTATGGTAGTAAAAAGTTTTCTCCACCATGTCATACACTGATAGGATAAACTCCATAAGCTTAGACCCTTGCAAGGCTTAGACGCAGATACTCTTTTTTCCTTTAAAAATCATATATTATTCTTCATAAGTAGCATTATATTAAAATTGGGTGTAAAGAGTTCTACCTAGTACCAGCTTGTCACTGCCATTTAATAGCAACTAATTTGATTTTAAGAGAGGCTGTTTCAGTGGCACACCCTGTAATCCCAGCAACTCGAGAGTCAGAGGCAGGTTGATCGCAAATTTAAGACCAGAGGCAGTCTACGCAATTTAAGGAGACTCTGTCCTAAAAAAGTTAAAAATAATAATAAATTTAATGACTTAACGAGACCATCTTAAAAAATAAAATCAAATTAAAAAACCTGTTAGGGGTACAGTTTATACAAAAAAGAAAAAAGAATTTTAAGAGAAAAATTTGGCCTATATATTTCTAATATGAAAGTTTAAATTATTTCATTTATTTTTAAAGGTAAAATAGAAGATGAGCAGCTTATATATCCAACATTTAATCATCTTTAATCAATTTTGTTATTTAACAAATATTTATTGGTTGTTGCTGGGGACATAAAACTGAACAATGACCACTTGCCTTCAAAAATTTTATAAAATCTATTGCCGGGCGTGGTGGCACATGCCTGTAATCCCAGCAGCTTGGGAGGTGGAGGTAGGAGGATCACAAGTTCAAGACCAGAGGCAGTCTGTGCAATTTAGCGAGGCCCTGTCTCAAAAGTAAGTAAAAAAAATGGGGCACAAGGCCCTGGGTTCAACCCCGAGTACCGAAAAAAAAAAAAATCCGAAGAGAGCAAAAGATTAATGTAAATAAGTGTAATTGAAATGACTTATAAGTATACTTCTTTTTTCCAGAACTGTGGAGGTTGAACCCAGGCCCTTCTGCATGCAAGACAAATGCTGTACTGCTGAGATGCACCTCAGTCCCTTTTTCACTTTTTATTTTGAGATAGGATCTCACTAAATTATACAGGCTACCCTGGCCTCAAACTTGAGATCTTTCTGCTTCAGCCTCCCAAGTAGCTGGGCTTACAGGTATGCACTGAGACACGTGGATTACACTTTTATAAAAGTTAGAGGAAGGTAAGGATTGTGTTAGCCAGAAAAGAGGACAGGTTTATTGAATTTGGAAGATTATACATTATATATAGACATATCAAAACACACAATGAATGTTTAAATTTAAAAATTGCAGTAAAAGACACATTTACATGCATATCAAAATAACTCCTTAGTAAATTTTTATTATAATTTTTTCTCACTAACATATAGAAATTCTATCTCAGTATACATTATACTCTATCACTTCCACTGTCTCTTGGCCCAGTATTTTAAATGTTCTGAGGCAACAATAACAACTCTCTTTTAAAAATCCATTTAAGTGTTCATCTAAAATAATATTTTGTCATAATAATAAAACCATAGTTTTCACTTAATCATTGACTTATTAAATCAAATCAATTACCTATCAGGTAATCTATATGTCTTCCATCACAGGAACCAACTTGAATGGCATTCTTTACTAAAACCATTAGAAGAGAAGGCCTATAAATGCCTATGTTTGTTATTGAAGTATACTTACTAACTTTATATCTTTCTATTACAAACTTGGAATGGCACACTGCCTAACTTATGAGATCTCTTCAGTCTAAATATAAAATATTGATATGGCAATAATTTAGAGAAAATGGACATTAGAAAATAATTTTTCTTAAGTTAAATTAGTCTATGTGAAGTCAAAAAGTAGACATTTATGGAAAAAAATCTGTAACTATGTGCCCATTTGAAACTGATGATTTCAGAATTTCAAAATAAATGAAAAAAGCAGGGCAAATGTTCTAAAGTTACACCTCACCAAGTAAGATATATAAGTGACAAATAAAAATATGAGAGATCATTCACCATCATGTCATTAAATAACTATTAACTGGAATAATTAGATACCATTACATGTCTACTTGAGTGACTAAAATTCAAACTATTTTCACTAAATCCTGGGAAGAATGTGAAACAAGAGAATAAAAAATAGTACAATCACATTGTTATTTTAGTACATATTTATATCAATATTTTTAAATCAAAATTATAATTGTTTACACATATAGGTACACATGGGTACACGGGGGAAGTGATCACTGGGGATGGGCCTTTGGAAGTTTTTACCCCAGACCTGCAGCCCAGCTCAGTCTCTGCTTCCTGCTCTCGAAGATATAAGATCTTCTGCCATGGGTCCTAATATCTGACACTGCCACAGTGTCCAGTGGCCATTATATGTTGATTCCCCTAACTGTGAAGTCCCAATAAAACTATTTCCCCATAAAATGTGTTGGTTTTTCTGTGACAATAATGACAGCTGACGAATCCACTATACATCAGTCAGTGGATCTTCATGGGGATTCCATATCTTGGCTATTTTGAAAAATGCTATGATAAATATGGGAGTGCAGATATCTTCATAACATATTTACATCATTTCCTTTAAGGATATACCCAGTAGTAGGATTGCTATATCATATGATAATTGTATTTTTAATGAGTTAAGGAAAGTCCACAGTGCTTTTCATAATAACTAAGCTAATTTACATTCCTGGTCTCAGAAGCTAAGCAGGGTCAAGCCCAGTCAGTACTTGGATAAATGCTACCTTTATTTCTTCAATTATCTATCTCTTCCATCCTCTCTCCCTCCCTCCCTCTCCCTCCCTCCCCCCTCGCCAATATCCCTTCTCCTCTTTCTCCAAAGTCACGTGAGCTCCTATCCTAGTCAGCTTGAAGTAGGTGCTGAATATTAATTCAAAAATTCTTTCTTTCTCCTCTCTTATCCCTCACCCATACAGGAATGTTCCATATAAACAGATACAGGGAGAAAATAGGTATGGAGCAATGAAATCATAGTAGAGGTAAAAGGAAACCATTAGTAAACCAGGTTTAAGCAGAGAGATGGAGAAAAACTGTGACTAAAATATATCTGAGCAGGTGCGGTTTACTATCCCATGTGTGATGACCAGGAAATATATTCCACTCTAAGTAGTTTCTGAAATATTTTCAAGAACTTGAGAAAACTTGTCATCTTAAAATGCATCATCACGTGTATTGCCTATCTTGGCTTCTATGAGTTTTAAAGTTTCTGGTTTTATGTTGAGATCTTTTATCCATTTTGAGTTAACTCTCGTGTATATTGAGAGATGCGGATCCATCATATAGGCATTGGAAAAGATTTCCTTAATAGGACCCCAATAGCTCAAGAAATTGCAACAAGAATAGATAAATGGGACCACATCAAATTAAGAAGCTTCTGCACAGCAAAAGAAACAATTAACAGAATCAAGGAAACCGCCACAGAATGGGAAAAAATCTTCGCATTTTATACATCTGACAAAGGTCTAATTACTAGAATTTATAAAGAACTCAA
>VMDO01031887.1:0-7500 GCA_007922755.1 Pedetes capensis
GAATGCTACAGCATCATTTGTTGAAATAGTAGACTCTGGGGGTGGGGAGGTAACTCACTTGTATAGAGCACACTTAGCATACTCCAAGCCCTGAGGTAAATCCCCAAGATAAACAAAACAAAACTACACAACACAAAACAAAAAAAGGTTACCATTCCTACACTTTCAAAAATCAGTTGGTAAGGTGTGTGAATCCATTTTGAGACTTTCCATTCTCTCTCTCTCTCTCTCTCTCTCTCTCTCTCTCTCTATATATATATATATATATATATATATATATATATATATATATATTATGCCTTTGCCAATATCAGTCTTAATTAGTGTAGCTATATAATATCTTCTATTTAGATAAGTTGATTCCTCTAACTTTAGTTTCTTCTTTTTCAAAATTGATTTAACAAGTATAATACCTTTATATTTCTATATATTATGAATTGTCACAAAAGTTCCTGCTCCCTAAAAATTCATATATTGAAGCCCTAATCCCCAATGTGATGACATTTGGATATAGGGCTTTTAAAAGATAATTAAGTTTGGCTAGGCATGGTGACACACATCTGTAATACCACCATTTGTGAAGTAGAGACAGGAGGATGTAGAGTTTGAGGCCAGCCTGGGCTACACAAAGAGACACTGTGTCAATGAAAAAGAAAGGAAGGAAGGAAAGAAGGAAGGAAGGAAGGAAGGAAGGAAGGAAGGAAGGAAGGAAGGAGGGAAGAAATAGAAAGAAAGAAAAGAAATAGATGTTTGGAATTTAGATGAGGGCCAGAGTGTAAGGCATCCATAATTGAATTAGTGTTCTTATGTTAAGATGTAAAGACATTTGATCTTCTTTGCTATTTTTCAGGTAAGACAGAGGAAGAAAAGGAGCCATGCAAACCAGAAAGAGAATTGCTGCGATGAGAATTCATGTCCCTGCAAAATTTATGGGACTTAAACACTTCTACTACTAATGGTAGTAGAAGGTGGGGTCTTTAGGAGGTAATTAGGTCCTCAAGAATCAGAATAAAGCATTATAAGTGCTTTATAAAAGTGGGTTCAGTGAACTAGCAGTACAAACTAGCCTTCTCTACAACCTGACTATGTTGATTGTTGATGTCCTGATCTTGGACATCAAGCATCTGGAACTGTGAGATGATAAGTCATTTTTGTTTAATCTACTGGTTCTGTGGTAGTTAGTTGTGGCATCCTGAGCAGACAAAGATGTAAATTTTAAAATCATCTTGTATTTATATTTTCAAATGTATCTAGGATTTTGATAAGAATTTAGATTAACCAAGGAGGGAAGAAAGATGGTGGACAGATAACACCTGCTTTCTGATGCAGAGTAAAAGAAAAGCTTTAACAATAATTTTGATCACACATTGATAAGTCAGACAAAGTAATGAATTAGATAAGAGGTAGGGATGGAGATATATATATATATATATATATATATATATATATATATATATATATACATATATACATATATATGGTGTCCACAGGTTAGGTAAATACCATGAACTTCAGAAAAAGTTCAATAGGGAGGAATCAGTGTGGCAGGTCAGGGAGAGTGTGCTAGCAGAAACATGGAGATTTGCTCAAACAGGAAGAGAAAATTAGCAGCTTCCCAGAGCCAAGCCTGCAGGAAACTCACCAATAATTCCTTCCTTCCAGAGGTGGACTGCACAGACAGTGGAGAGAACCAGGGGGACAATATAAAACCAGAAAGTTTAAAATTAATAGAAAAAAAGATAGGCAATATGCACCAACATATGGGCATAGGAAATCATTTCCTTAATAGGACTCCAATTGCTCAAGAAACTACAACAAGTATGGACCAATGGGATTACATGGAATTAAAAAGCTTCTGTACCCCAAAGGAAACAATCAACAGTCAAAGAAGTCCCCACTGAATGGGAAAATATCTTCACACCCTGTACATTGGACAGAGGACTAATTTCCAGAATTTATAAAGAACTCAAGAAAGCAATTCCCATGAAAACAAACAACCCAATGCAGAAGTGGGCAAAGGAACTGAACAGACAGTTCTAAATGAAGAAGCTCATAAGGCCATGAAACACAGGAATAAATGCTCAATATCCCCAGCCATTTGGGAAATGCAAATCAAAACAACTCTGAGATTCCACCTTACACCAGTAAGAATAGCCAAGATCAAAACAAATAACAACAAATGCTTGTGAAGCTGTGGAGAAAGGGGAATCCTCTTACACTTCTGGTGGAGTTGTAAATTGTTTCAATCACTTTGGAAATCAATATGGAGGTACCTTAGAAAACTAAAAATAGATTGACCATATGACCCAAGTATACCACTATTGAGAATATATCCAAAGGGATATGAGTCATCATACCACAGAGACACCTTCATCTCCATGTTCAGTGCAGCACTTTTCACAATAGAAAGGATATGAAATCAACCAAAGTGCCCATCAACAGAAAAATGGATAAAAATTATGGTACATATACACAATAGAATAGTACTCAGCAATCAAAAAAATGAAATAATGTCATTTGTAGCAAAATGGATGGAATTGTAGAAAATTACATTAAGTGAACTAACACAAGCCCAAAAAGAGAAATACCACATGTTCTCACTCATATGTGGGAGCTGAATCAAACTTAAAAGAAGGAAAAAAATCCTGTACATTAATTGGAACATAATAAAAAGCTCATGTAAATTTAGCATAGAAGGGACAAGTTAAGAAGCGGAAGGGAGGGAGGGACCTAGCAAAAGGAAGCAATGATGGGAGAAGACAGGAGGGGAAGGAGAGCCAATGAGGAGTGAGGAAAGAGAGAGAGGTCAACCTCAAAGTAAACAGCTAAACTTTAATAGTTTGGGAAATAGTTATAATAATACCAATAATACGAAATGATAGCAATAATACAAACAGACTAGATTACTCATGTAATACTGCTAAAAATGTAAAAAGATAGATCACTATAGGAAAAAGTTTGGACTTAAATCAAAATCGAGATGCACATATATAGATAAATATTCCCACAAAAAGATATACAAGTAGAAAGAAGGCCATTGGTTGGGGGGTGGGAGATGGGGGAGGAGGAGCACAAGAGGGGGTAAAGATGAAGTTATGTGAGCAATGTGCAATGTAATGCATATATGGAAATATCACAGTGAAATACATGTCAGAATGAAACCCATTAAATGGTACATTAAAAATTTCCAATGAAAAATAAAGTAGTCTAGGCTAAACTGAAAAAAGAATTTAAAGAAGCCTATATAGCCTTTTAGAGAGAACTGACTTGTGTTGAGTCTTCCAATTCATAAACACAATAGGACTTTAGCTCTTCAGATTGTTGATTTTTTTCATGAGTGTTTTCGCAAACTTCTGCATGAAATTCATGTACATATTGTGTTAGATATTTTTTGTGTAAGTATTTGTTTCTGAGTGGTTGCAATAGTATCACATATTTAATTTCTATGTTCACATGCTCAGTGCTGGTATATATGTGTAAATTATTTCTGTATTATGTATGTTAATGTCATGGAATCTTTCCAGGTTCATTTGTTAATTTACATTTCACATTTTAGGTAATTATTGATAGATTAGAACTCAAACTTGTTACTTATTATTTACTTTTTATTTCTTTACTCAGTTTCCACTTGTGCCATTGAGTTGGGTCTAACTCATAGTGACACTCTTAGGGTTATCAATGACTGTTTTTTTTTTTTTTTTTTTTTTTTTTTTTTTTTTTTTTTTTTTTTTTTTTTTTTTTTTTTTTTTTTTTTTTTTTTTTTTTTTTTTTTTTTTTTTTTTGGTATTGCTTTGGGAGTGGATTGCCAGATCCTTCTCCCATTTTTGCAGTGCTAGTGATTAAATAAGCATCCTTAGAGAGTGCAGAGCAGCATAGTACCAACTGAGCTAAACCCCAGCCCTCTGGTCCCACAACTTTTTATTTTAAACCTGGGACATTACTAATAAAATTTTATAAGTTATCTCTCCTGATATATCAGTAAACCAAGTGAGAGTCCTAAAATGTGCATGTAACTCATGTTGTTGTTAGGTGCCATTGAGTCAATGTTCGACTCATAGGGACCCTATGTATGAGAGGCAAAACAGTATTGTTAGTGATTCTCTGCTATTTATAGGGTTTTCAATGGCTAATTTTTTTTGGGGGGGAGTGGGTTTCCTGCTAGGTCCTTCTCCCAAGCCTACAGCACCTGGTGTTCCCAGGCAGTCTCACATCCAAGTACTAACCAAGCCTGTCCCTCCCTAGCTTCCAACATCTGACAGGCTCTCACACCACAGAGGTATGGCTGCTGTCTCATGCAACTCATAGGAAGGTAATGAAAACAGAATGAGTATAATGAGGTGAAAACAGCATTTTACTTCTGTGGTTTCCCACCAAAATTTGATCATTTTAGTCTTATTGTGAGATAAAACCAAGACAAATCCCAATGGATGGACTTTCAACATTGTACCTCACCACTGTCACCTCAAAACTATCATGACCATCAAAAATAAAATAAAATAAAATAAAATTTACAAATACAGGAAATGTCAGAAACTCTCAAAACTAAGAAAAGTGTAAGGAGACTATACTTATAATGGAATATAATGTTACTTCCTGAATGGTATCCTGGAAAAAGAAAAATAGACATCCAATAAGGACATCCAAGTAAATTATCTGCTTCAGTTAATGTATGGATAAGGGTTATTTATTGTACCACAAAACATAAGATGTCAAGGTTAGATGAAACTAGGTGCAGAATATACAAGAGGTATGTATTATTTTCAATTTTTTTCTATAAATATAAAATTTTTCTGATAATAAACTTTATGTAAATTAACAAAAGGATGGGGAAATGAAGTACCATATGAATGGAGAGAAAAAAACAATTAAGATGCTATTACAGTGATCCTTGCTTCAGTGATGGCCTGTTCTAGGAAAGAGGCAATAAAGAGAAAGTGGATGTGTGTTCCCTAGAAATGGAGTAAAAATGACTATTATTGCTCTAGGCATAATGATACAGTGACATCTGGATGAATGGTGGTGACATCATTGAGATGTACAAAACAAAGAACAATATTAGGAGAGGAATATTTTATAAAAGAGACTTTATGAATTATGAGTGCTTTAAAAAGAAAATGCTTTAAAACACCTGCATTCTTGTTAGGCAAGTTAACCTAAACAGATTAATGTACTTGGCCAAGCTCTTTGGTTTTGTAATGCTAGATTTTTATGCTAGGTTTACCTCTGTCATGATCCCAGACTCAAATGATAAGTGACTTTTTGAAACCATTTTCTCCTATAGAGATGATTGCCATAATTACTCATTTTGTTTCCGATCCAATTGTCCATATATGATGTTCATGTTTTGAATATATTTTATTTATTGATTGACTTTAGAGACAGGGTCTCAGTATGCAGCCCAGGCTGGCCTCAAACTCGTGATCTTTCTGATTTAGTCTCCCAAATGCTGGGATTACAGGTGTGCAAGACAATGTCTGGCTGTTGTAAATTTTTAGATGATAAAAAATAGATATAAACAATGCAAATGGAACACAACTTTTTAAATGAGTCTTGGAGACTTCCTGTGTATTCTTTCTGGCCTTTATATAAAACCAAATCAATAGGTAATTGAAGTCATAAGTGGATTTTACCACTTTTATAAAATCTAAGAACAAAATGTCCTGAGAATACTATTACATTTCATAGACATAAGGCACATTTTTTTTACTTGAAATATCCCAACCAATTAGAATATGAATTTATTGTAAAATAAATGAGTCAATTGATCATTTAAATCTCAACTAATTCTCATTAGCTCAACTAATTCAACATCAGCTTTTGTCATTAGATATCCAGCACTGAACTAGTGAAAATGCATTGCTATGATAGAAAAAATAAAATTGTCATTCAATTAAAAAATCCATCAAACTGATAATTTTGTTAACAGTTTCAGTGAAATGCATGCATCAGCAACATTGCCACATCAGTAATTTCTATGTCATGATTCCTTGACAATAGCTATACTTGCAGATATGTTTCTTGATAATACTACTTTTTTCCCTTTAGGGAGTTATACTTTTTCAGTTGTGAAGCTGATGTCAGCAAATTCTAGTTCTTTGATCTTCATAAGGTTATGCTTTGAAAATTAATGGGAGACCTATATATGAAATCAAAATCAATTTACTATTTTCTACAGTGGAGAAAGGATGGATTATCCAATATAAAGTGTGGAGCACTATAATAGCTGCAATCTCATCTCACTATCCTTATGTTTTTAAATAAACTGTTCATGCTGTATTCTTATAGTTTATGATATCAAAGGGATCCATCTGTAAAATTACAGCAATAAATTTCACCTTATACTGGGCAGATTTTACTTCTAGTTTTCTGTCTATCTGTCATCTTGTTTTGCAATAATCAAGACATGACAAAATTGATTAAAGTTTTATCTTGCCTTCATGAAATACAATAACTGCCTTACTTAGCAAAAAATGGCAATGTAAAGGCAGAGCTAAGTTTAGAGAATGCTGCTACTATTTAACACCACTCAGAGAGACAAGCACTGTTCAGGTGAACCAAAATAGTTACCTTTATTATCACTGAATATTTAATTTTTGGAGTCCTATATAAAGTGAATTTCCTTATAACCACCAGCATTTGTTGAAGTTGTTAAAGAGTTATAGAAAATGTATTGTTTACTACCATCTGCTGTCACATTTGGTTTACAAATACATAAGTCCAAAAAGATTATGTACAAGCTCAATACAAAACAGATACTTCTAGATAATTTTTAAATACTAGAGGGAGGGAAAATTTTCGAAATATCAAGTGACTGCTATAGAAAAAATTTGGACTTAAATCAAATCAAGATTCACATATATAGATGAATATTCCCACAAAAAGACATACAAGTAGAAAGGAGGCCATCGGTGATGGAGGCATGGGGGAGGAGGGGCATGAGAGGGTAAGGGGGAAGTTATGTGAACAATGTGCAATGAAACACATATATGGAAATGTCACAATAAAATACATGTCAGAATGAAACCCATTAAGTTGTAGATTAAAAATTTCAAAAAAAAAAAGCCAAGTGCCTGAATTTTATGATTGCTGCCACTACAAGACTACGAATTTCTTCTTTATATATTTTCCCATTTTATCTGTTCTTAAATTAAAAAGCAAACTTGATATTCATTTATTATTTATTATTTATTTTAAAATTATCTCCTCATTATTAAAAATTAGTTTCTTCCAAATTCAGTGCTTGTAGTTCTACTTTTTCTTCACCTCAGACATCACCACCTAATCACTCAAATGCACATTTCTAAACTTGAGCTTCTTGTGTATTTTCTTGCACCCAAGAACTGTTATTCTCTTCCCTGAGAAATACTGATACTTCTAAAACATGCAGATGTGAACGTGTGGGTTTATCTCTAGATTGAGTTTTGTTTGTGAGTTTTTCCATTTTATTTTTCATAATTTATTATTATTTTTCAATGTATTCAGGCCTAAAGTTAAGCCCTC
>VMDO01031887.1:12500-19586 GCA_007922755.1 Pedetes capensis
TAGGGAGACTCTGTCTCAAGATGTAAAGGTAAAAAATGAGCTGGGTGCAGCCTTGTGGGACAACGTTTGGAAACCATTTGTGGGGCCCTGGGTGCTGAAAAAAAAATAAAAATAATAAAATTTAATTTAATTTTAAATATACATTTTCCATTAAACTGCTGTATATGCAAACTGGATCTCTATTTTTTTATATTTTCACTGTTGTTGTTGTTGTTAGGTGCCATCCAGTCGGTATCCGACTCATAGCGACCCTCATAGGGTTTTCAATGGCTGACTGTTTCGGGATTGCCTTGGGAGTGGATTGCCAGGCCCTTCTCCCATTTTTGTGGTGCTGGGAATTGAACTCAGGACCTCAGGCACTGCAGCACAGTGCTCTACCCACTGAGCTAAATCCCAGCCCATTTTCACTGTAGTCACATGATTTAATCCATAAATAGCAAACATCACTGAGAGATATTTGTAAGAGAAAAAACTATGATAAATCAGTATGTTAAATGATATATCATTTAATTCTATCATATCATCTGAAACTATCAGGGAAAAAGAAGGCAATTTTGAGAATCTTATATTTATAGAACAAAAATAAATGAATCATTTTTACATACACAAAATACAGTCCATATGTGAGTTATTATCAGTGTAATATCAGAGGTTAGCTCAGTTGGTAGAGTTCTTGCTCTGTGCACTCTGAGACACTGGGTTGGATTTCCAGCACTGCAAAAATGGGAGAAAGACCTAGCAGCCACTCCTATTGAAAATCCTATGAATATCCTATGAATACTGAAAATCCTATGAATAACAGAGAAAATCCTATGAATAGCAGAGAAGCACTGACATAGTGCTGGGCGTGGTACAGTGTCAGGTGATGTTTTGTTTGTTGTACAAAAGGACACTATGAGTCAGGCCTGACTTGATGGTACCTATCAACAACAGCGTTGGAGGTGATAATTCTTTTTTGTACTTTGCTAGATAGTAGTACACTGAGAACTTGCTTTCCTACTAGAATCATTTTTTTTCTTTTACCAAATTCTTATATATGAGGAAAAAGACAATATGTATATAGGTAGATAGAAACTTTAATCAAAAGAAAACTAGTGTTGGTTTATCTACAGAAAGTATATTTTAAGGTAAAAACAAACATTACTGAATATAAATAAACTTATAAATAATGAATCTGCAGTTGTACCACTATGGTGTCTGATCCCATCAGGTCTCAGAAATTAATCAGAGTCAGGCCAGTTAGTACTAGGATGGGAGACCGCCTGGGAACACCAGGTGCTGTAAGCTTGGGAGAAGGATCCAGCAACCCACTCCCCCCCACCCCCAAACAAAACAATCTGTCATTGAAACCCTGTGAATACCAGAGAAGCACTAACAATACTGTTTTGCCTGTAGTATGTAGGGTTGCTATGAGTTGGATACCAACTTGACAGTACCTAACAACAAAAACATAAATAATAAACTTAAGTAATAAACTGTACAAATTGTTTAATTATCCAGAATATTTTAATAATTCCAAATTGTATAACCAAAACAACAAATTATCAATCTATGTGACGTAGAAATGCACATAGCTACCATGAATAAATCTGTAATTTCTGTAGATGTGAGTAAAACAGCTTTCTCAACAGTTAGCGAATAGCAAAAGGAAAAACAGCAACTTGAACAACATTATATACATACCTGATTTAGCACATATGCATTATTTGTGCTCAGGTATTATTAAATCACCATTTTTTCCCACTAAAAACCATTTCTTCTAACAGGAATTTCTGGTATTTTAAATTATTCATCACTTGTCTTTTGATTTCACCTTATTTTTGATGAAAAATAAACAGTTTATTTTGGTAACTTTAACTTAATGCATATATGAACATGTAAACCTCAGACACATTAAATATAGAGAGAACCAAATCAAAGTTCACTATAGTAAAAGTTTTCTAATTCAAAGGAAAAAAAGAAAATCTAAAATTGCTGTATTAAAAAGTATAAATACAAGCATTATATACAATATAACCATTATAGAGTGGTTGCTTTTGCCCTTTCTAAACTGCTATTAAGTTCATCCACTGAATTATTTACTATAATGTTTGCATTTTTAAATTATGCTTAATTCGGTCATTTAGTATAATTCCTGATTTCCTATAAAAATTTAAACCAGTCTTCATATCCATATAATTTTTTTGTTTATTTTTAGTGAATGATGACTGTTAATTTATTGTCAATTTATGATTCTGATACAATTAAATATTGGAATATATGTGTAGCTTTCCTTTTGTCTTATGGCTAACAATAGGAGGTGAATTTAATCCAGTTAGATATGGGGATGATCCAAATCAGAATTCAATTTCTATTAACTCCTGTTATTAGGATGTAGTCTTTAGGGATTACAACTTCAATCCTGAGGTTTTATTACAAATCTTCTATGATAAGGCCTGAATGGTAATTTTTGTTCTTTTGAAACATTAAGTTTCCAGCTGAGCACTCTGATGCATGTTTGTAATCTCAGATACTGGAGAGCCTGAGAGGAGAAGATCTCAGATTTGAGGCCAGGGGTAACCTGTGTAATTTAGGGAGACCTTGTCTCAAAATAAAAATAATTAAAAAGGAGTTGTGGTTCAGTTCAGTGGTACATCACCTACCTAGCACATGTGTTGCCCTGAGTTCAACACCCTCATACTCCAAAAATAACAAACAATAACAAAATCATTTTGATGTTCTGATAATCTAGTCATCTTCTCAGTTTTCTGCCATATTTTCATTATTAGCTACTATTGCTAAGGAAACATGTATTAAACGCTGAATTCACCTGTCTGGATATTTCCCTTCTGCCATATCTTGATCCCGTAATTTTTTTTTTTTTTTTACTGTACTAAGTAACATAAAATCTTACAACTATGCAAATACACTATTTTGTTATAGTTGTTCTTAGTATGAGGGTCAATCATTCACTGCCAGAGGAAGATTATTTACATAGACCTTTTGCATTATGAGGTTTAAGTTTTAGAAACTCTTAACTTGGATCCAAAATTTTAAAAAAGTGAGTTCCCAAGGTAAATTGTTGCATACCCATATGAAACCTCAGCCTGAGATTACTAGCCAACAGTCCTCATATTCCCGGGTAATTACTATTTTGGTGTCAAGTATATTATTTCAATAATGAATGTATATTAACAAAAAGAACACATTATTCTTGACAAATATAGATTATTAAGACTATTAACTTTACATTAGAAGGCTCATTCAAGAAAGTCATTTTATCCTCTTACATTGTAGTAGACTGATGGTGATGTTTCTCTGAATTATTATAGTATTAGTGACTAAAGTAAACACCATTTCCTACTTAGACTATCACTTCAACTTTTTTTGTACTTTTTCTTTAAGGGAGATTTTCCTTTTGCATTCCCCCTGCATCTCTCCTTTTTCTTGTGTCTGATCTAATGGATTCTTATTTGTTGAAGGAGTTGTAATGTAGTTTTATTAATATCAATGCTTATATTATTCCAGATGTATCCAGTTGGATATTTTGTCACTATGCTAAGACCCCACAATTCTTTTATTATTTCCTTACTTTCAAATACAACATGTTTCAGGCTTATCTTTTAAAGTCTTTCTTAGCCCTGCTACTAGCCTTTTTTTTTTTTTCTTTAAGAATCTCTGATTTTTTTTTAACTCAGATTTTATTTTATTTTATTTTATTTATTTATTTACTTATTTACTTATTTATTTTTGTGGTACTGGGGGTTAAACCCAAGGTCTCGTGCTTGCATGCTCTGCAAATGCTGGACCACTGAGCTGCTGCCTCCATCCTTTTCTTTCTTTCTTTCTTTTTTTTTTTTACTTTTTTGAGACACGGTTTCCTAAATTATGCTCTGGAACTTACGATTCTCCTGCCTCTGCCTCCTGAGCCGCTGGGATTACAGGTGTGCTCCACCGAGCCCAGCTTAGACTTTTTAAAATTTTTTTAATTTTTTTGTGATTCAGTTTTAGTAGGTTGTGTTACTAGAAATTTGTCCTTTTTTTCTAGGTTACCAAATTGGTGGGTGTATAATTGCTCATAGTTATTTCTTATAATCTTTTTTATTGGAAATTTTTAATGTATACCTTAATGCAATTTATTCTGACATGCTTTTCATTGTGATATTTCCATATGTGCATTTTGTTGTATATTACACAGATAAGGTCCCCCTTACCCTCTGGTGCACTTCCTGCCCCTGTACTGCCCCCTCACCAAAGACTTCTGTTCCATTTGCTTGTCTTTTTATAGTAATAGTTTTCTATATATCTTGGTTCTGATTATGTTTAATATTGAAGCTTTTTCTATAGTGAACTTTCTTTTTACATTGCCAGCACTATTACATGAATTTTCTAGTCCATCTATATTAATACCACACTTTGGTATTATTGGTGTTATTATAATTATTTCCAGGACTATTAAAATTGGGCTGTTCACTCTGAGGTCACCCCCTCCCCCATTCCTCATTCCTCCTTGTTCCCCCTCTTTCACCTCTCCTCTCCCAGGACAGCCTCCTTTTGCTAGATCCCTCCCTCCTTCTTTTGTGTTCCCCAAATTGTCCCTTTTCCACTAGGTTGACTTTAGCTTTTTTGTTGTTGTTGTTATTATTCTGTTTCTGACCTCTGTATAGGATTTTTTTACTTCTTATAATTTTGATTCAGCTTCCACATATGAGTGAGAACATGCGGCATTTCTCTTTTTGAGCTTGTGTTCATTCACTGAAAATAATTTTCTCCAATTCCATCCATTTTGCTACAAATGGCATTATATTATTTTTTATTGTTGAATAGTATTCCATTGTGTATGTATAACATAGGTTTTTATCCATTCTTCTGTTGATGGGCACTTTGGTGATTCCGTACCCTTACTTCTGTGAAAAGTGCTGCATGGAATATAGAGATGCACATGTCTCTGTGGTATGATGACACGTTTCCCTTTGGGTGAATTCCCAATAGTGTTATAGCTGGGTCATATGGTAGATCAATTTTTAGTTTTTTAGGATACCTCCATATTGATTTCCAAAGTGGTTGGACCAATTTACAGTTCCACAAGCAGTGTAAGAGTGTTCCCTTTCCTCCACAACCTTGCGAGCATTTGTTGTTTTTTGTTTTATTGATCTTGGCCATTCTTATTGGTGTAAGGTGGAATCTGAGTTGTCTTAATTTGCCTTTCCCTAATGGCTAGGGATATTGAGCATTTTTTTTTAAATGCGTTTCATAGCTTTACAGACATCTCCATTTGAGAACTGTCTACTCAGTTGCTTTGCCCATTTGTGTATTAGGTTATTTGATTTCTTGGATATTTTTTTCTTAAGTTCTTTATAAATCTGGTAATTAGACCTTTGTCTGATGTATAGGATGTGAAAAAATTTTCCCATTCATTGGGGATTTCCTTGACTCTGTTAATTGTTTCCTTTGCTGTTCAGAAGCTTTTTAATTTAATATAATCCCATTTATCTATTCTTGTTGCAATTTCTTGAGCAATTGGAGTTCTACTAAGGCCTATATGCTGGAAAATATTATCTCTCCTGTTTTCTATTCATTTTAACATTTCTGGTTTTATGTTTAGGTCTTTTATCCATTTTGAGTTAACTCTTGTGCATATTGAGAGATGTGAGTCAGTTTTCATTTTTCTGCAAGTGAATGTCCATGTTTCCCAGCACCATTTATTGAAAAGGCTATCCTTTCTTCAATTTACTTGCTTTGCTCCTTTGTCAAAAATTAGGGGCTAGAGGTGTGTTGAGGTATTTCTGGATCTTCTATTCTGTTTCACATGTCCTACAGGCCTATTTTTGTGCCACTACCAAGCTGGTTTTGCCGCCACTGCCCTATGTTGTTGTTAGGTACTGTCGAGTCATTGTGCAACTCATAGTGACCCTCACAGGGTTTTCAATGGCTGTTTTGGGATTGCCTAAGGAGTGGATTGCCAATAGCTGAAAGTCAGGGATTGTGATGCCACCTGCACTAGTATGTGCATGAACACATACAAATTTGATCATTTGCTTGCTAGAAAATTTATACTTCAGGAAACTAGGATGATGATATTTTTAAAATAAATAATTCTAGGTCTATTTCAAATGCTTATGGGTTACATCAAGACACTATAATCTCTACTAAATATCTGTACAAAACCTTCAGGTGATTTTAGATCTAAATGAGACAAATAAAAGAGTAAAAAATTAAAAAAAATAAAATAGGAGTATATTTTAATAGGTTTGTATGAGGAAAATCACATTTCTAATATTAAAAACAGTAACCTTATAAAAAAGAGAAACCATAGATTGGGAAACTTCATTTACAATACAAAGATACCTAATTCATTATATTTATTCAATTCTTAGAGATTAAAGGGGATACAACTGAGTCCTTCCACTTTCAGTCTGCCATGGATAGGATATTTGAAAAGGCTCTTCACATAGCATGATAACTCTTTTTAACATCAGAATATTATTGAGTAAAAATAGCTATATTGCAGAAAAAAACAACATATTTACATATATTGGATTTTTAAAGAAATCAGACATCAAATCACCACCAATATGATTTGTCTTTTATCAAAAGTTCAGCAGCAGATGAATCTAATAAATAGCAAAAGAAGTTTGAACAGTAATTTTAGGAATCAATGACATGACCCAGGCTTCTCAGATGCAAGTGATATTTTATGTCTCATTGTGTGAAATGATTATAAGAATACTTGTCTTTGTAAAACTCCATTGAATGTACATTTCTGGGTCATTCAATTTTCTGTAAGTACATTAGGCTTCAACAGTTTACTTCAAAATGAGACAAAAATTTACACAGTTAACAGGAACCAAATGAGTTTCTAAGTCAAGGACCTGGGAAACCCATTCAGAAAATTGGAACAAAGTGTGTGTCAGGACATACAAAAAAAAGAAGGCAATTTTAAAGAAAAACACAAGAATAATTTTAAAGAAAGGAAAATCATGGAGAAATTTAATAAAACCAAACTTATTCTATTTGAAAATATCAGTAAAATAAATAGGTCTGGGCCTCAGTTAATAAGAATGTAACTACAGGAAGTAAATATACCACAAAACGTATAGCATTGAT
>VMDO01031888.1:0-19577 GCA_007922755.1 Pedetes capensis
TTTATAAGAATCAGGCTACAGTTTTGTTATTTTGTGTTATCTTTGCCTGCTTTGGTATTAGGGTGATAATGGATCACAAAATGAGTTTGGGAGTGTTTCACAACAACAACTACAACAACAACAACACACATACAATAGTCATTAAAGTTCTCTATTCTAGTTTTCATTTCTGTCATTGCGTTCTTCAGTTCCAGAATGTGTGCTTCTTTTTTATTACAAATAGTCTCTGAATTACAATTTTATGACTTTATGATGCTGTGAAAGTGAAAGGCAGGTGGTGAAAAACATACTTGGAATTATTTTGAATTTTCATCGTTTCCCAGAATAATGATATGTGGTATGATATTCTCTTACAATCCTGAGTAGCAGCAGCAAACCACAGCTCCTAGTCAGCTATGTGATCATGAGATTAATCAACTGATTCTCTGCAGTACACTGTGACCAACCTTTTTAAACAATTTTTTTAATTTCTGGACTATTGGTTAATAAATTATATGAGATATTCAATACTCTGTTTAAAATTATGCCTCGTGTTAGGTGATTTTGTCCAACTACAGGCTTATCTAAATGTTGTGAGCACATTTAAGGTGGGCTAGGCAAATCTATGATGATCAATACATTAGATGTAGTCAATGAAAATGATAACAGCTTACAGTGGGTTTATTATGATGGGTTGTGCCCCCCTTCATAAATCAAGGTGCATCTGCATTTCTCTTTGTTGAACTTCTTTTGTTCATGTGTTATAATTCTGATTTTACTGTTTTTTCTCTCTGCGTTGTCTTGTAGCTCACTAGGCTTCTTGAAAATAATTATTTTGAATTATTTTTTCCAGAAATTTATAAATATCCATTTCTTTGAGTTTCATAACCAAAGAGTTAAAAGTGTTTCTCTGGCGGTGCCATATTTCCCTATTTGTTTGTTTATTAATTTGTTTTTCTATGCTATTTATAGTTTTGTGTTTTCCTTACAATTGAAGAAGCAAGTTCCTCTTCTAAACCTCATAGTCTGGCCTAGATAGGGAAAACCCTCCTTCCCTGTGTGGGTTAGGTGAGATGTGTGGTGGTTCTGATTCCAGATCCATTTTCAAGAACATACATGGGTAGGGTTTTAGGAGCAGGCAAGAATGCTGTTCAAGGGCGTAGATAAAATTGGGTCTGGTGGGGACATTGAGTACATGTGGCAGCCATGGTCCCATGGCATCATATGATAAGTTTGGGTCAATATCCTGCCTATTGGTCATATGTGCATAGACATGGTGGCAGCCTGGTCCAGCAGACACAAAGCATGTGTGTGGTAGGTCCATGACCTGTGCCCCAGCACTTTTCACAAGGAGTGCCTATAGGGGCATGTGCAAATTCACTGGGCCTTGAACACCAGTAAGACGGGAGTTGATGCTTGATATCTCCAGCTCTAGGTGATACCATACCAGAGGTTCATGTGCATAAAATCGATGTGAATCCTGTGCAGTGGTAGCTAGGTCTGCTGGGGGCCTCAGTGTTAATGACTGCTAAGGTAACTTCTCCCCATGTTAACAAATTACGGATAACATTACAAAGAATGGGAATACCAGAGCACTTAATTGTACTCCTGAGGAATCTGTACATGGACCAGAAGGCAGTTGTTTGAACAGAAAAAGGAAACACTGCCTGGTTTAAAGTCAAGAAAGGTGTGCATCAGGTCTGTATCTTTTCACTGTACCTCTTCAATATCTATGCTAAGCAAATAATCAGAAAAGCTGGACTTTATGAAGACCATGGCATCATGATTGGAGGAAGAGTCACGAGCACCCTGCATTATACAGATGACACAACTCTGCTTATTGAACATGAAGAAAATTTGAAACATTTACAGCTGAAGATCAAGGGACATAGCCTTCAGTATGGATTGTGCCTCAACATCAACAAAACAAAAATCATTACAATTGGGTCAGTATACAACTTCATGGTAAGTGGAGAAAAGGTTGATCTTGCCCAAGATTTTGCTTTAACTTGGTTCTACAATCAACACCCATGGAAGCAGCAGTCAAAAAATCAAAAGATGCATTACATTGGGAAAAGCTATTACAAAAGACTTCTTTAAATTGTTGAAGATTAAAAATGTCACATTGAAGACTAAGGTGTGCTGACTCATACCATGGTGTTTTCAGTTGCATCATATGGTTGTGAAAGCTAGACATTGAATAAGGGAAACAGGAGAAAAATTAATGGTTTCAAATTATGGTGCTGTAGATGAATATTGAATATACTCCTGACTGCCTAAAGAACAACAGATCTGTCCTAGAAGAAGTACAACCAGAGTGCTCCTTGGCTAGACTGCATCTTGCGTACTTTGGACATGTTGTCAGGAGTAATCTATCCCTGAAGAAGGACATCATGTTTTGGAGAGTGGTGGGTCAATGAAAAAAGGGAAGATCCTCAACTATATGGATTGACACAGTGTCTGCAACAATGGGCTTAAACATAAAAATGATCTTCTGCCTGGCACAGAATCAGGGAGTGTTTTGTTCTGTTGTACATTGGGTCACTGTGAGTGGACCCAACTCAATGGCACCTAACAACAAACAACAAGGTAACTTCATTCTCACTCTCCCATTCTAGGGAGAACCTGTGGTCAAGGGGATTGTTTATGGCATTGTATCAGCTTGGGAGATGGGGCAACATGGGAAGAATTCTTTCTACCCCTCACTTTTAGCTATTCTCAGTCTCTGCATTTCTGTATTTTGCTGCAGTCCCTCAACTGCACACAGGGCTTCTCCCACAGATATTCTTGTTCATAGATAGTTGACTTTATCATTGCTTATATTTGGAAGTTAGATCTAGGATCCCCTGGTCTGCCATCTTGCTAATGCCACTCCCCAAATAATCTTTCCTTTGATCTTTTCCTGTAGATGTATACTTTGCCTGCTATGTTCTTCTCCAAAAATTTTTCTGACTAGCAGCATCACAACCTTCAGCTCTGTTCAGGTATCACTTTCAGACCATCTCTGTTTCATACTGGTACTTGCTCCCAATTCACCTTTCAGTCACTATTATACTCCAGTTTTTCTTTTTGTAACCCACTGCAATTCCTTGCCTCTATTATATTCTAAGTTATTTTGTTGTGTGTATTGTTTCTTAGCCACTAGAATTATGGTCTATAAGGACAGAAGCTTTTGTTTTGGTCATTGAAGATTTCTTGTCCATTGACTAGTGCCAAGTATATGACAGTTGAACCAATTATTGTACTTACTAAGATACAATGTCACTTAAATGGAAAATTCAATTGTGATAGTTTATTAGAATTCATTTCATTACATGCTCTTCATGGAACCATATGGATATCATGAGTTGACTAATTGGCACGTATATGTGTCACCTACTATATCTCAACCTAAATGGACTGTTTAATAGAGATTTTTTTATAGACCAATAGATTTTAAAATAAGATATCTAACTCATAAGAACTACTTGTTATCGGATTTATTAAATCTTGATGAAAAGCAAGAGAATGGATGATTAAGATCCATGACTCATCTACTCTGTATTCTCAGATCTAATCTATATCCTGTCAGCAGTTCAGAGGTTGAGAGCTCTCTTGACTATGAATCCAATCCACACACAATTTTAACCTGCATCTGATTCTGTAGTTCTCTAAAACCATTGAAAATGTGCAGATTCAGTTAGACAATATACGGTATATTTCTTTCTTACCTGAAAATAATCCCTTCTTACTCTCTGATTTCTTTCTGTTGCATTAGTCATTTCACTTTTCATAGGTTCCCTAGTTCTCTGCTTTCTTTTTATTTTCATGAAAACTTCAATAAAACAAATAAAACTATTTCAAACAAGATGAAACTATAAGTAGAATGAATCAAATCAAAACAAGAAAAATGAGAAAACTTCGATGCTGTGGCTTGGATTTCATATAAGATGTTTGTTTTTACATGATTCCTTTTTTCTTGGTATCGTTTATGTAGAATTTTTAAAAATGTTTTAACTAGTACTTGATTGTTGGATTTATATATGTATTACAATGGGTGTCTGAAGATAAGTTATTTCATTTTAACATACACATTTTAATTTCTAGCATCATATTTCTGCTCTGAAAATTGACAAAACAAAGCAAAGTATAAATGAGGTTAAAGTCACACAATCCCTGTTTACATTTTGCTAATGCATCTCTCTCAGATGTTTAAAAATATTTTAGTTATTGACAATAAATAGAAAATACAATTAATCCTGGAATACTTCTTTGGCTTCTCCAGTGTATGGAGTCATGGAAAAGAGAGGAAGCCAATAAAGGAGACCAAGAAGGAGTAGATGGAGGGAGGAGGACAGGAAGAAGATGTTATCTTGGAAACCAAATGAAGGAAGCATTTCAATAATATATTAAGTATTTTGTCAGCTATGCCCCAAATTATTTGAGGATAGAATTAGAATGGACATTATTAAAACTCCAGCATTTTGAGTAAATAAGAATGTCACTAAATATTAGAATTTTTTATACTTTATTTATTTATTGCATTTACTCCTGTATCTTCAGTCTGGTAATAATTTTAATGTCATTGAACATTTCCACCCTACTACTTTGTAATTTATATGAGGACAGAATAAAGTGAGAGGAGAGAAATCTTTGATGTCAAAGTTACCACATCAGAAAGTGCCCAAGTCCTACTCAAAGAATATCCAGTGACCTCTATCAACCAATTGGGTCAAGAAAAGTCCATTAGAGATGGACAATATAGTAAATCTCTAGAGGTGGAATTTCAAATATCTGTAGTATTCTATCATCCAAGAAAGGGCAGCATTAATTATAATTCAAATTCAAATTTGTAACATACATTAGAAAGAATCTAAAATACTGAATCTTAATATTGCAAAGAGTAATTGTCTAAAACAATTTTCTGTGATTCAACATCAGGTGATTTTTTTCTAGCTTTTAATTAAACCTTAATTTGATTGTGACATTTCGATAGATTTCAGCCTTCCCGTAGTGATTCATCATTTTACCCTTTTGACAGTGAGTTCTTCCCACACACAGAATTTTAGACATAAGGGCATCAGTTGAACAAATAAAATTATTAACATGTAGGCTTCAATTTCATGTTTAAATACATTTAAAAGAATTATTAATGACTTTGAAATAATGGAAAAAATGGAAAATCACTCTTTAGTTTGAAGAAGAGATCAACATATTCCAGTCAAGTCTTTGGGAAAAGTGCAGCAAGAAGACAGGCTGTATGAGAACACATGGAGAGGAGAGAAAGATATAAGAAGACAATTTATTGAGGAGACTTTTAGTGCCTTGTACTGAAATCCCTGTTATAAGCTGTCCCACTTCCAGTCTCTTTTCTAAACAGGGTTACCTTCAAGCATATTTAGAATTCTTTAGAAAGGCAAATAAAGGTACCTATTTTCCAGTCCATTTTAGAATCCTCTAAGTTCAGAAAGTGAGAAAAATGAAGAAATCTGTGATATTATGCATATGTCTCAAAGATCCATCCTAGTAGCCATCAAATTTTAAGCTACTCCAGAATTACAGGAATGGTAGAGTGTATGGTTTCAAGAATAACATATTACATGCACAGAAGGACAGATGCTATGGTTTGAATGTGTCCCCCTGAAATTTCTGTGGTGAACCTTAATGGCCAAAGTGATGGTATTAAGAGGTGAGGCTATTAGGAAGCAATTAAATAATGAGGGCAGAGTCTTCATGGATGAAATATTTATAAAATAAAATGGCTTGAGAGAATTGGTCCCTTCTCTTCTGCCAGTCTGCTGTATGGGGACACAGCATAGTCTCTTTTTGCCTTTCATCTTTTCTGCCCTGTGAGGCACTATCTTGAAAACAGAAACCATGACATCACCAGAATGAAACTGCTGGAACCTTGATCTTAAACATCTAGCTTCTCGAAATATGAGAAATAAATTGTTTCACCAAATATCCAATCTCAGGTGTTTTGTTATAGTAGCTCAATCAGACAGAGTAAGACAGTATTTTGGTAAATATTTACACATAAATTTTTACACTGAGGAAACTTTAAAAATAAATCAAAGCAACAACAAAGGACATAAGTACATTTTTATTTTATTATTTCCCTTAACTGATAAAAATATTGAATGATATTTTTACAGGGAGAACATTATTTAAAATGAAGCCTGAATTAATTTGTTCACTCAAATGATAGAGAAAAAATGAGGGAGATAGCTTACATCTAAAAGGTTCCACTTCAGAAAGTCATATTCCTTAAAGGTTAACTTTAATTCAAAAAATTATGGTGTAATTTCTCATTTTTCTTGGGGATATAGAGAACTAGAAAGAACATTGCTCCCATACTTCCAACAAAGATAAATTTAGACTAACTGCAAGTTGATGAATTTACTTTAACCTGTAACAGAGCTGAAAAAGCAGAGCAACTAACTAATCTTAAATCTGGGGACAGACTGGTATCTGCAGGGAGAGACTGGATATAATGAGAACACTTGCTCATTTGGGGCCCAGCCAATCTAGAGCAATAAAAATAATTCAGTAAGAACTGTTGACGAATTGATAGAGGCTGGATGCAGAGTAACAAAGAAGTATGAAGTCCTTGGGGTTAATTATGGGGGGGATTCCATCATCATCTGCAAACTCTGAGAAGACGATTCTATCTCTATTACAATTTATGTTCTATAACTTCCTCCTAAAGTGGTACAGGCCTGAAAACAGCAGGTGCTCCAGAGGGATAGGAAACACTATTTAGAATCTTCACCTTAATCTCCTTTTCAGACCAAAAGCCTTAATCTGTGGAGCGGGAGATTTAAAAGAAAAAAGAAACAATAATAAAACAATATCCCTCATGGAACTCGTGGAAAGCTACTGCAGTTCAGGAAAAAGAACAGATATAAACAAACATAGAATTCCCTCCTTCTACCATCAAGGGAAGAATTTCTCAAATGGCATAGGCCTCTGGAGACAGAGTATTTGTTGTGGGGGCTGTACTGCACACCTCTGCCCAGAAGATACCAGTAGCACCTCCCAGTTCTGCCAAACAAAAATGTTTCCAGATATCAGAGTATTTGCTGGGGAACAAAATTGAACAAGTTGCAAACACTACCATAGAAGAGAGGCAGGAATATATCCTGGGCCCAGGACTTATAGTAGAGAACCATTCCCAATACCCACGGACACAGTGTCTGCCTAAGATTCAGGCTAAATAAGAACATCAGAGAACTCTACACCTCCTTTCCATAGCTATGTTAACAAGTCTTAAGTATGAGCAATAATTGAACACTGTTGGAAAAGCTGGAAAATGCTGGGATTCTTTGAGGCACAAAGCAAGGAAAAGAAGTGAAACTGAGGATGAAGCATATGTTGAGAAAAATCCTCTAGAAAAGCAGTTGCCAACCTAAACACCAAGGTTCAGTAGAGAAATATGAAGCTTGTGCACTAAAAATAAACACAGTGAAAAGAAATGTTAGCTTGTATGACTAGATTAGGCTGGGGTTTAGCTCAGTTGGTAGAGTCCTGCTCTGCACTCTGTGAGGACCAGGGTTTGATCCCTAGCAACACAAAAACAGGAGAAGGACATGGCAATACACACTTGAAGCAATACGAAAACAATCAGCCATTGAAAACCTTATGAAGATCACTATGAGTCGGACCCTACTCAACAGCATCTAATAACAACAACTAGATTATTATCATGCTAAGTGGATAGCAGAAAGAAAGGCACATCTATTTCCAAAGAAATCACATTTATGTCACTCCACTCTTCTATGTGGCATATGAAAAATAAAAGGAAAAACAGCTTGCCAAGAGAAAACTAATCCACAGACTCAGATAAGGCAAAGAAGGCATGGGTTGAACCTTTTGGCCATTTCTTGGAAATTTTTATATTTCATGCCCAAGACAGCCACAAAAAGAGCTGGACAATAAGAGGTGGTCATTGGATCCTGTCAGGTCTCAATACTAAGCCTGGAGTTGATGCAAGCGTCCTACAGTCTGCTGGAGGAAGAAGTTTACCTTAAGGATGACATAACTGAATGCTAGAAAGAAGCTGGGTTCTTGATGCCATTTTAATCAATAAATCTGTAATTCTGTGCTATCTCTGCATTTATTTGTTTATTCAGAAACATTGGAACAGGGTTCTTTCACTCTGAATGAAACCATACAAACAGCTGTAGTTGTGTATTTCTACCAAGGCCAGTTCATATGGAAACAACGTGAAAACAATGACTGGGTGTTTCTTTGATGTGAGAGGGATGTGATGCACTTGAAATTTGTTTCTCTGGATCAAGCAGTCAACCAGAATTTTTATTATCTCAAGTTTTGAGAAGGCTGTGTCACAATTTGTGGAAGAACATCCCAAATTGTTGCAACTAGGTGACTGCTTCTTCCACCATGATAATGCATCTGTCCATCTGATGCTGAGTTTTTAGCAGTTTTTGACCAAAAGTGGGGTAACTCTTGTGCCCTACCTTCCCTCTTCACCTGCTCTCACTCCATGTGACTTGTTTATCTACCCAGATGAAAAAAATCCTCAAAGGCAAACAAATGTTTTGCCTATTTGGAGGAGGTAAAATAAAAAATAGCAGAAGCTCTAAAAGGCCTCAAAATTGATGAGTTCAAAACTTGTTTTCAGCAGTGGGAAAAACATCCTGATAGATATGTTGCATCAAATAGAATCATTTGAAGGTGACTGAAGTTTGGACATGTAAAAATAAATGCATATTTTTTATAAATAAATTCTGGCTTTTGGGGGGGTCTCCTCTGGTATATCTGATCAAGATACCAGAGTAATGCCTTAGAATAGATGCCCCCTAATGTTTACAAGCCTGGAGCCATAGCCCTGTAGCATCTGATCCCGTCAGGTCTCAGAAGCTAAGCAGGGTCGGGCCTGGTTAGTACCTGGATGGGAGACCGCCTGGGAACACCAGAAGCTGTAGGCTTGGGAGAAGGACCTGGCAACCCCCTCCCAAAAATCAATCTGCCATTGAAAACCCTATGAACAGCAGAAAAGCACTGACAATAGTGTTTCCCCTGTTGTACAGAGGGTTGCTATGAGTCGGATACTGACTCGACGGCACCTAACAACAACAACAACAACAACAATGTTTACAAAATGTATTACCTAATTAATGTATTTAAAGCTATCATAATTTTTTCCTCTATTTTTAGTGCTGATAAGAGATTAAGGAAGAGTTCCTATTGTTATTCCTTTTTTTTTTTCATACTAGTGGTTGAGCCCAGGTATTTGCACATGCCAGGAAAGTGCTCTACCACGTAGCTTCACTCCCAATTCCTTTTTTATTTTATTTTGAGACGAGGTCTCACTAAATTGCACAGGCTGCCTCTGGCCTCAGACACATGTTCCTCCTGCCTCTTTCTTCACAAGTCACTGAGACTACAGGCATGAACCATGGTGCCTGGCTTTGTTGTTATTCTTGAAGACGTGCATCACAAGACTTCTTGGCAATATCATAATATATGTGAACTTGCAGAGCTAATTTACTTCTTGCCTTTTATTTTATGCAAATAACCCAGGTTTTACCATGGAAAAGCTTACAAATTATAAATACTCAGAAAAGTGTCCATGTATAACTATTTATCATTTTGTTTTGTATGGTTCAAAAAGTCTTAAGAACCTATAAATATATATTCATACAAAAAATGAGACTGTATAATGCACATTGTTCAGGAGTTTGCTTGGGTTGTTGTTCTTCTTAGATCTTCTTCCTCCTCCTCCCCCTCTCCCTCCTCCTCCTCTTCCTTCTCCTTCATCTTTGATTTTCTTTTGAGACAGGGTCTTGGTTTTCAGCCCTGGCTGGCCTTGAACTCAAGATCCTTCCATCTCAGCCTCCACAAAACTGGGATTACATGTGTGTGCTACCACACTTGACTGAAGTTTGTTTTTTTAAACTTTCCAGTGTATTGGTATATTGGGAGAACCTTTCAACCACATTATACTTCATCTGTCTGATTGATTTGGAACTATATGAAAAGTATCCTTGAGTAAGTTTAACTAATATTCATTGTAGAAAAAGTCACTGATGCAAAAACAGAGGAAATAACCAGGATGTCTTCATTTTATATTAGATGCTTCAAAAATAAATGTTAAAGAGAAGATTTGAACTAGAACAACATGGCTATTAGATGATCTTTTGAGAAAATAATTGTAGAAATATCATGTATTCCTTAAACCAAAAAGTCATGTACCATTCTCTTATTTTATCTTTATAATTAATTTAAAACATGTTCATGAGTATTAATCTTGTCAGTCTTTGGCTTATAAATACAAAATTAATATCATTTTTCTTATATGTATTACATGGTACTACTTTTGCCTTTATTCATTTCTCTCCCATGTAATAGTGAAGCCTACTTACTAAACTCTTCCATTAAGTGCTGCCAAAACGTATCAGTAATCTCACTGTTTTGTCAGGTTTTTTTAAAATTACTCTATTTGGAGTGCTATTGAGACAGACAGATACTGTCTTGCAATATGACCAAAGACTAACTAAACACTCTTCTCATTTATGTTCTAAGATTAGCCCTAGAAATTAGGAAGCTAAAAAGAGAGCTATTAAATCCCAAAAAATGGAAACTAACCATGTATATTGGATTAATTTGTACTTACTGTAGTTTTTCTTTTTTACCTGAAAAGTTGTTACATTGTAAGCTACAGAGGAAGGGTGTGGGAAATACCTAGACACAGAAGTAGATTACCCTACATATAGTTTACCTAGGCATGGGGGTGGGGTGAGAGAAGGGAGGGAGGAAACAAAAAAGGAGCTCTGGCAATGGATGTGGTAGGGCAAGACTCCTGTTTGAATTCCTATTGGCATTTTAGTATCTCTGCTGGAACTATTTCTCAGGGGAGACGATTTGGAAGTTCCACAGAAAACAGTAGGAAATCATTCATTAATATGACCTAAAGACAAAATTTTATATGATCTTCTTAGCAAAAATAATTATAAACACTCCCTCTTCCCGTGAATTGGAAAGAAAGAGAGACACAGGGAGAGAAGAGAAAGAAGAGAGAGGGAGGGAGGAAGGGGGAGGAGAGAGAGAGAGAGAGAGAGAGAGAGAGAGAGAGAGAGAGAGAGAGAATGAGAATGAATTTTATTTATTTTCTTCCCATGGGAATTAACTTTCAACCTTTAAGTCAGGCCAGAAACAGTAGAGGATCTACTGGAACAGTTCTTATTATGTTTCTCAGGCTTATACAATATTTGAAATTTGGAATAAAATAAGTGTGAAATATATTTAAGAGTGACAGTGAGCACTGAAGGAATTTTTTAAAATAAAGTACAATTTTCTAAGCTGTTAAAACGTGTCATGTCACCAAAATGAAGTTTAAAAAGCTAATGGTATATTTTTATGGCTAATACCTCCCATGAAAACATAAACTAGTATTTCAGAATTTTAAATTGAATGCAATCTAAGTAATAGCCAGAATATGAAATTTTTGGTACTGTCCTTCCATATATGAAGGTGTTCTAGTTAATTATTTTTTATTCTGTTAAAAACCAACATAAATTTACCCTCTTAAAAAATTTAAGTGTGTAGTACATAATCGTTAACTCTATGCACTGCTTTACAATAGATCTCTAGAACATTTGCTTCTTACATGACTGAAACTCTATACCTGTGAACAATGCCCATTTCTCCCTGCCACAATCCTGGAAATCATCATTCTACTTTCTGTTTCTGTGAACTTGATTACTTTAGATAACTCATATAAAGGGAATCATGCACTATTTATCTCTTTGTGATAGGCTTTTAATTTAGCATAATATCCTTCAAGTTCATCTATGTTGTAGCATAGGCCAGGATAGCCTGCTCTTTTACAGCTCATTGTTTGTATGCATTTTCTTTATCTATGCATCCATTAACTGGCTCATATATTGCTTCTCCATCTCCACTATTATGAATAATACTACAATGAATATGAGTTTCAAAATATCTCTTGGAGATGTTATTTTCAATTCTTTTACATCTACACACAGACAGGGTATTTCTGGACTGTTAGGTACTTCTGTTTTAAATTTTTCAGGGAACCAACATGTTGTTTTCTGTAGTGGCTTCACCATTATACAATTGTACCAAGGGTGTACAAGTGTTCCAGTTTCTTCACATCTTTGCCAAAAATTGTGGGTTTTTTTTCCTGTTTTTGATAATGGATATCCTAATGTGTGTGAGATGGTTCTTCATTGTGGTTTTGATTTGGGTTTCTCTGATGATTATTGATGTTGGGCATATTTTTATGTGTTTGTTGGCCATTTATGCCCCTTTTTTGGAGAAATTTCTATCCAAATTCTTTGTCCACTTTTTAATCAAGTTTTCTTTGTAACTGAACTATATTGTGTTTGTAAAATGTTCTAGATATTAGCTCCTTATTCAATACATTGTTTGCAAATATATTCTCCCATTCAACACGCATTTGACTAAGTTGTTTCCTTTGCTTGGCTAAAAGTTTCAGGTTTGATGTGCTCCCATTTGTCTGTTGTTGCTTTTGTTGCCCATCCTAATATTGTGAAGTATGTTTGCTGCTTTTTTGTAAGTATTTTACAGTCCCTGATCTTGCTTTAGGTCTTTAATCCATTCAAAGTTAATTTTTGCACATGGTGTAGTACACTTCAGTGTTTTGCATGTGAATGTCCAGTTTTCCCAACACTACTTATTGAAGAGAATACATTTTCCCCATTGTCTAGCTTTGACACCCTTACCAGGGATCATTTCACCATAAATGTGTGCACTTATTTCTCATTTCTCTATTACGTTGCTCTATTTGCCTGCCTTTATGCCAATACTATACTAAATTGACTACTATTGCTCTATAATATATTTTGAAATCATGACGTGTGAGTGTGTTTTAGATAATTATTTTTTATTCTGGTAGAAAACACATAACATAGCCAGTCACCACAGCTCATCTCTCTAATCCCAGCTACTCAGGAGGCTGAAGCAGGAGGAACATGAGTCTGAGGCCAGAGGCATCCTTTGGAGTTTAGTGAGAGCCTGTCTCAAAAATAAAAATAATTAAAAATAGGCTATGGGAGTAGTTCAGTGGTAGAAAACTTGTCTAGCATGTATGAGACTTGGATTCAAACTCATAGTACTGTAAAACAAAAAAAAATTACTCTCTTAGCATTTTAAAAGTACATACCACAAAAGTGTTAACTCTGTTTTCAATCACTGTTAAAATAATTGTTAACCTCTGGTTTTGTTTTTTCTCAAATTTGCCATGGCTACTCTGGAAACTGGTAGCTCCATATGAACTTTAGGATTTGTTTTTCTATTTCTGCATCAAGTGCCATTTGGATTTTGGTAGGGAGTGCATTTAATCTGTAGATTGCTTTAGGTAGTAAGAAGATTTTTTAAATATTGAGACAGGGTCTCACTGAGTTATGCAGACTGCCTCTGGTCTCAAACTTGTGATCCTCCTGCCTCCACCTCCTGAGTAGCTGGGATTACAGGCATGCGCCACACCTGGTGCTTGTTCAGATTTTTCTAACAAAAAATTATCTACTCTCCTCTTGTTTATTTGCTAGTAAATACACTTAGAGGTGCTGGCATTTAGCTCAGTTGGTAGAGTGCTGCTCTGCACTCTCTGTGGACTCAGGTTCAAGCCCCGGCACCACAAAAATGGTAGAAGGACATGGCAATACACTCCTGAAGCAATCCTGAGACAATCAGCCATTGAAAACTCTATGAGGGTTGCTATGAGTCAGATGCAACTCAACAGCACCTAACAACAACAACAATACTCCTGGAGGTTTCTTTGCTAGTAAATCCCCTGGAGATTTCTTTGCTAGTAAAGCCAGAGTGATGCTGGTGTGGTGATGCACACCTGCAATCTCAGTAACTCAGAAGGCAGAGGCAGGAAAATCACAAGTTCGAGGCCTGAGGCAGGCTGAGTAATTTAATGAGAACTTATCTCAAAATAAAAAGTAAAAAATAGGCTAGGGGTGCAACCCAGGGGTACAGCACTTGCAAAGTATGTGCCAGGCCCTGGGTTCAACCCCCAAATACAAAACAAAACAAAAACAAAAACAAAATACCTCATTATTCCCACTGCCTGATACTATCACCTGAAAACTAAGTTAAAACAGAAAATAAAGACTTGTGTTGTGAAAGTTTCCAAATGTACAAGTTCTAAGTTACCTTGGCTCCATGTAAAATGCTGAGTATAGCATTTTTTTTTTTTTTTTACCTAGGTTCTTATATGTCTCTTCACTCTATGAGACAGACCTTCACTGTCATCACTGCTAACTCCCCAGGATGCTGATTTGGTTGGTATAGATCTGCCCATGCTGTTTGCACAACCACCCACATCTCTAGAGCTCAGCTCTCAGAAAAGTCACAGCTGCCCCATGAAATGACTCAGGAGGGCACTGACTGAATTTTGACTTCTAGCTTCAGCTAGAAACAGGGAGGAGGCTCTGTGTACAATAGGAAAGCCATGAAAACAAAGAATTCAAAAGGTTTTATCTTCAGGTCTTGTTTTAAAAAGTGATACTTCAATACTTCCTAGTCCTGGAGATATGATATAGTCTCCTGACTTCATGTCTGCTTATGTTCATACCCGCTTTACCAGTAATTCTGCAGAACTCTCCTTAGGCTGTTCTGCTGAAATTATTCTGCCTGGAAAATTTCAAAGCTCAGTTTTGCTCAGAAGTTATCATTCTTACAAACCTTCCTTTAACTTCTGACTAGGTGAATCAGGCTTCCCTTCCATGTGCCCAGAGCATGTTGTATAAACATCTTCCTGGAATTTACCTCATTTGCTCTAATGTTATGAATGGTTTTCTGTCTATTTGCTGGAAGTGGGTGCTTTCAAAGCAGAGGACAGGTCTTATTCATGTTTCATCTTTTTATCTTCAGCATCTAGAATAGTACAACTATGTGTGACAAGGAGCGTTCTTAATAGGTGAAGCTGCTGAGCACAAGTACTGAACATTATGCGTTAGTTGTTACAGCCAATTTTTATTTCATCAGGACACCAACCTTTTGAATTTTCCATTCTGGATGAGGAAAGAGCATCAGGATGATAAGTACTTGCCAAAATACAAAAGCAAATGGTAGACCCAGCCATAAAACTTGGTTGTCATTATTGTATTTAACAGTAAATAAAGGGATGGATTTATACTAAAATGTATAGATGTTGTTGTTTTGTTGTTAGGTGTTGTTAGGCACTGTTGAGTCAGGTCCAACTCATAGTTACCCTGCGTACAACAGATGAAACACCACCTGGCACTGTGCCATGCCCAGCACCATTGTCAGTGCTTCTCTGCTATTCATGGGGTTTTCAATGGCTGACTGATTTTTGGGAGTGAGTTGCCAGGTCCTTCTCCTAAGCCTACAGCACCTGGTGTTCCGGCGCAGTCTCCCATCCAACTACTAACCAAGGCTGACCCTGCGTAGCTTCCAAGATCTGATGGGATCAGATGCCACAGGACTACGGCTGCAGGCTAAGCAATAGTTATACTACTGTAAATAAATATACAATCTTTTAAAAATTGTACCTTTAAAATTAGTGTATATTATGTAGTTAAAATTCACTGAGTAATCTTTCAATTAATGTGAAAACACATATCAAAATAAGATATTAGTTCTGATGTTGAGTCTGGTCCAGTTCTTTTCTTTGTATCAATCTTGTTTAACAGTAGCTACTGGAATTAAGGCCTGCAGCTGTAGCCCTGTGGCATCTGATCCCATCAGATCTCAGAAGCTAAGCAGGGTCGGGCCTGGTTAGTACTTGAATGGGAGACTGCCTGGGAACAACAGATACTGTAGGCTTGGGAGACAGACCTGACAACCCTCTCCGAAAAATCATTCCGCCACCAAAAACCCTATGAATAGCAGAGAAGCACTGACAACAGTGTTTTACCTGTTGTATATAGGGTTACACAACAACAACAATGAGTTGGATACCGACTCCACGGCACCTAACAACAACTGGAATTAATTCATCTGAGGATTGCTATAAGTTAGACTCTACTCCACTTCACCTAACGAAAACAACAACAACAATAACAACAACAAGGTCCCTAACTGAACAACTGAATTTCCAAATTGAAGCAAAGTATAGGAGTATAAATTATTCATGACCTTCCCACTTAAATGCAGGTACCATCCTGAACAGAAAAAAAAGAAATGGTAACAGAATGTATCAGTTTTCTATTGCTGTCAGGATACATTATCACATTTTTTGTGATTTCAAATGATATAATTTCACTGTCTCAAGGTTCTGTAGGTCAGAGGAATAGGTAGGTTCAACTGCTTCCTCTGTTGCAGGTCTCACAAGGTCAAAATTAAGGTCAAGTCAGCCTGGCCTATGATCTAGAGACTCCCAAGAGTAATCCACTTTCCAGGCCCATTCAGATTATAGTTCTTAGTAACCGTAGGCCTGAGGCCCATGTTTTCTTGTGGGCTCTCTGGTCCTAGAAGTTGCCTCCTACTTCCAGTCTCCCTACTTTCTCTTCTGACACATGTTTCTTGCTTCCTTTCAGAAAACTTTATCTGTTCTGAAGGCTCATGCAAATAGTTTGGGACCAACTGGAAAGTACAGAATAACCTCCCTATATTAAGGTCTTTAGTATTATTGTATCTGCAGTCTGTTTTGCCATGTAACATAAGATGTCCGCAGGTTTTAGGGAATAAGGCATGGACATCTTTTGAGGAGGGCCAGGCATTATTTTGCCTACCATGAAGAACAATTAAACAAAGGAAAAATAGTACAACATTTTTCTGACAATGGAAACTCAATTTTTATATGAGATGATTAAATTTATATATTAGGATAACAGATGAAAAAGACTGAGACATGTTGTTTTAGGTGTGTTTGTTTTCCAATTTCAGAGATAAAGAAAGAACACTAAAGGAATAATTTTAGTGTTTTGAGGAGACTTCTTACTGCTTTCCATAGCAGCTACTTACATTCCTACCATGATTACATTCCAATTTATATTCCTACCAACAATGTGCAAGGATTCCAATGTTCTCTACATCCTCTGTTGTTGTTGTTTTAGGTGAGGTCGAGTCGAGTCCGACTTATAGAGACCCTATGTACAGCAGATAGAAACACTTGCCGATTCTGTGCCAGGCAAATGATCTTATTTATGTTTAAGCCCATTGTTGCAGACACTGTGTCAATCCATCTGGTGGAGGGTTTTCCTCTTTTGAGTTGACCTGCTACTCTTCCAAACATGATGTCCTTCTCCAGGGATTGTTCTCTCCTGACTACATGTCCGAAATATGTAAGACACAGCCTGGCCATTCTTGCTTCCAAGGAGCACTCTGGTTGCACTTCTTCTAGGACAGATTTGTTGGTTCTTTTGGCAGTCCATGGTATATTCAATAGATGTCTCCAGCACCACAATTCAAAAGCATTAATTTTTTTTCTGTCTCTCTTGTTCAATGTCCAGCTTTCACAACCATATGATGCCACTGAAAATACCATGGCATGAGTCAGATGCACCTTCGTGTTCAATGTGACATCTTTGCTTTTCAATACTCTAAAGAGATCTTTTGCCACAGCTTTTCCTAGAGCAATGCATCTTTTGACTTCTTGACTGCTGCTTCCACGGGTGTTGATTATAGAGCCAAGCAAAACAAAATCTTGGACAACCTCCATCTTTTCTCCATTTATTGTGAAGTTGCATGCTGACCCAGTTGTAAGGATTTTTGTTTTGTTGATGTTTAGTCATAACCCATATTGAAGGCTATGATCTTTGATCTTCATCAGTAAATGTTTTAAATCTTCTTCACTTTCAGCAAGCAGAGTTATGTCATCTGCATAACTCAGGTTGATAATGAGTCTTCCTCCAATCTTGATGCCACGTTCTTCCTCATAAAGTCCAGCTTCTCGGATTATTTGCTCAGCATATAAATTGAAGAGATAGGGTGAAAGTATACAGCCCTGATGCACACCTTTCTCAACTTTAAACCACTCACTGTTTCCTTGTTCTATTCGAACAACTGCCTCCTGGTTCATGTACAGGTTTCTCATGAGCACAATTAGGTGTTCTGGTATTCTCATTTTCCAAAGTGTTATCCATAATTTGTTATGATCCACACAATCAAATGCCTTTGCATAGACAATAAAACATAGATAGACATCTTTCTGATATTCTCTGCTTTCAGCTAATATCCACCTGACATTAGCAATGATGTCCCTGTTTCCCCACCCTCTTCTGAATCCCACTTGATTTTCTGGTAATTCCCTGTGTATATACTGCTGCAGTCGCTTCTGAATGATCTTTAGTAGAATTTGCTTGTGTGTGATATTAAGGATATTGTCTGATAGTTTGCACATTCAGTTGGATCCCCTTTTTTGGGAAAAGGTACAAATATGGATCTCTTCCAGTCAGTTGGCCAGGTAGCTGTTTTCCAAACCTGTTGACACAAACATGTTAACACCTCCAATGCTGCATCTGTTTGTTGAAACATCTCTGTTGGTATCCCATCAATTCCTGGAGCCTTGTGTTTCACCAGTTCTTTCAAGGCAGCTTCCACTTCATTCTTCAACACCATTGGTTCCTCTTCATATGCAACCTCTTGGAATGGTTGGTCATCTACCAATTCTTTCTTGTATAATGACTCTGTGTATTCTTCCCATCTTTTTTTGATATTTCCTGCATCATTTAATATTTTCCCTGTAGAATCTTTCACTACTGCCACTCGAGGCTTGAATTTTTTCTTCAGTTCCTTAAGCTTGAGAAACACAGAGTGTGTTCTTCCCTTTTGTTTTCTGCTTCCAGCTCCTTGCACATGTCATTATATTTGTTCTTGTCTTCTCGAGCTGCCTTCTGAAATCTTCTGTTTAGTTCCTTAACTTCTTGATGTCTTCCTTTTACTTTATCTACTCGACTTTTTCAAGGGCAAGTTCTATTGTCTCTTTTGACATGAAATTTGGTGTTTTCTTTTTTCTTGTCTTTTTAAGAACTTTTTGCTTCCTTCTTGAATGATATCTTTTATGTCATGCCACAACTCTTCTGGTCTCCTGTCATTTGTGTCTAATGCATTAAACCTATTTTTGAGGTGGTCTCTGAACTCAGGTGGGATATACTCAAGGTCATACCGTGGCTCTCATATACTTGTTCTATTTTCTTCAGCTTCAGTTTGAACTTGCATATGAGAAGTTGATGGTCTAATCCACAGTCAGGACCTGGTCTTGTTTTGACATTTTGTACAGAGCTTTTCCATCGTCTCTTTCCACATATGTAGTTAATTTGATTCCTGTATGTTCCATCTGGTGAAGTCCATGTGTATGGTCTCCATTTATGATGTTGAAAAATGTACTGGTAATGAAAAGGTCATTGGTCTGACAAAATTTTATCTTGCGATCTCCAGCTTTGTTTCTGTCAACAAGACCAAATTTTTCAACTACTGAGCCTTCTTCTTTGTTTCCCACCTTTGCATTCCAGTCACCAGTGATTATCAGTATGTCTTGATTGCATGTTTGACCTATTTCAGATTGCAGAAGCTGATAAAAGTCTTCCCTTTCTTCATTTGTGGCCTTTGTGGTGGGTGCATAAATTTGAATAATAGTCATATTAACTGGCCTTCCTTGTAGGTGTATGGATATTATTCTATCACTGACAACATTGTAT